>JALIZH010025708.1:0-24340 GCA_030522465.1 Rhipicephalus appendiculatus
GCTCCCTCTTGTCCTTTCAAGCGGGAGATCCACGAGCCTATGTCGGATCGAACCAAAAAAAATATTAAGTTTCGAGAAATTTCAAGCTAAATGAAAGGCAAAACGGGAGAAAACAGAAAAAAAGATAAGAGTAATTTCCAACGCGTCTCTTTTGGATACGCCGCTACCGCCAAGGCGCTCACAATTACTCGGCCTGTTTTCTCTAATAGTGCTCAAACCGCCACTTCATAGCCTCCGCCGCATCCCAGCTGGGTGGCTGGCTGGTTGCGCGGAAGCGAAAAGCCCTTGACAGTGCCCTGCTGTTCTCCTTCGTCCCACCCGTCACTTTTTTGCCCTGAAGTGGTAGTGTCACGAACACGGGGCCCCGCAGAATGCAGGCCAATACATTCTAGCACGATATGCCGGATCGCTTCTATTGCGTCCTGTCACAATGGGCATGTCGCGTCCAGCTCAGCAGTAAGCTTGACTGACAGCGAACGAGTCCTGAGCACATCACTTCGAGCTTTGCACAGGAGCCCGCTGCCTCTGTAGTTGTGATAGAACATCTCCTCTCCCATATCCGTCTTTCCCGCTCTATATACCACCAGGGTCCTCATTGGCCTGTCCCTAGTCCCTGCGTCTCTCCACCCCTCTAACCTATTTCCTTTGGCCGCGCTAGATGGGGGGCTGCCAGCTGGACTTCCTCCACCCTGTAACGCTCCGACGGTGACCTCCCGGGCCCAACGGCCACTGGTATGCCACAGAGAAGCATCTCGTATGAGGTTTCCACCGCTGTCAACACTGTTGTGAACTTGCGATGTCGCAAGGGTAGCAGGCCCTAGAGTAAGTAGCCAGGTTGACGAGTCGACGTAGCCGAGGTCAGAATTGCGCTTAGCAGCACTATCGAAGACAGTCCACTTCCCACAGGACCTAAGCCACATGCGTAGGCGGCGAGTTGACCGTTCGTCGTAAGCTGGTACGGCAAGGTCGACGAAGGGCTGCTTATTATGGGGCGACAGCTTAATGGCGTTCGTTGTTGAGACAGGGGGTTTGCCGAAAGTCCGGAGAATGACCGATCTTCCCGTCGGAAGAAGGGTTGCACGTGGGCAGGAGATGTGGCACAGCACAAGGCACGTGCAGCCGGAGTAGTGAACTCCATGTGACCGATGTGACCGAGCAGTGCTCAAAGCTACGTTTGATGTGGCATTAGCCAATATTCTTTGATGGAGCCAGAAACAACTATTTCCTTCATTTGCTCGGTTGTGTGATGGTACTGCAGATGACTAGCGATGTTATTGTCCTAACACACTGGCGAACTCTCCCATAGGAGCAGGTTCAGAAATAACCAAGGAAAGAGACAAGGCGAAGTACCACCGTCGTTGCTTGGTTAGTGCAGCATCGTACTCGCAATAAAAAGTTGTTGTGGGTTTAGTTCGAATCAAGAAGCGAATCAAGATTAGTTCAGAGTCCGTCTTTGCGTCTTCGTCATCGTCAGTGATACTTGTGTTCGCGTTGCGCCGTTACATAATCATGAACCTTCCTACCTGACTGCATCACGCACGAATGTTACGGCCATAGGTCGGAAAACTCACTCATGAGTCGACTCACGCAGACTCACTGAGGATCAGACCGAGCCGTGAGTCTAAGTCTTAGTGGGTCCGGGCTTGTGATATATTGGTGAGTTTGAGTCCGAGTGAGTGCAGTTGACCTAAATTTTGGTTAGTCTGAGTCCAAGTGAGCCCTAAGGGCAAAACTAATTTCATCAGTGAGTCTTAGTCAGCAACATTTTAAAACGGGAGTGCCGGTGTTCACCAAGACAGCGCTGACATCGTGTTCGTCACGGAAGTCCCGTCACCGAAACCTACACGAATATATTACAAAGAAAAAAACACAAGTTTCGTTGATTAGGATGACCTGGGAATCAGACCCATGACTTCTAGGTCCGAAATGACAGATGCTCGGCGCTCTACCTGCATACACGAAGGTCTGCCAGCACGTCTTCTATCTCATACCTCCCTCTCGGAGTAATGTTGGCGGGCCTGCCTCTCCGTTTAGAAGCGGTGAGGAGAAGACAAACGAAGACGAAGTGACAGCGTTCGCCTGTGTGCTTCATCTCGCTGTGTTTTTAGTGTTGTTTTTGAGTCACCTGCAACCTTTACGAAGGCGTCTTTTGTTGAAAAGGGGGAAAGCTTTCCCCCAGGCCTGCGTGAAGTCGGAGATCCGCCGCCCACATCAATCCAGATGGAAAAAACGACGAGTAGAAGCGCAAGGCTGCCCGAGTCTTCCGACAGCTCAACGTAGGATGCTATGGAATCCGAAGAGGAATTCACGACGGTCAGAAGTCGTCGCTTGAAAAGGAAGCTACGCCGGACATCACCACGGTGCGAGCTACCGACGCCTAAGGACACTGCGTCCTTTATGATTGGGTATGTGACCACATCAGCAAGTGACAACCTGAATACTCTCAATGGACAATTCTTAACAGAATTCTTTGACCGCATAGCACTGGGTCAGATCAATGAAGTCCGAATCAACCCCCGTAAGAACATACTTACGGTCGATGCGAAGAATGCAACAGTACTAGAGACATTGAAGAGCATTCAGGCACTGGGTAATTTTCCGGTCCGTTCCTTCAAAGTGTACGGCAAGGATTCTTCAATCGGTGTATTCTCTGACGTAGACCCTCAAATTACGGAAGAGAACCTCAGCAAACTGGTGACCTCAACAGTGCGGATATTGAACGTGCACCGCTTCGGACAGTCACGTTGTGTCAAGCTGGTCTTCGACTCATCTTCTTTACCAGCACATGTGAAAGTGGGATACGTAAGACACCTGGTGCGGCCATACATTCCGAGACCTCTTCAGTGCCACAGATGTCAACAAATCGGACATGTGAGTGCAGTCTGTAGGAACACTATGACTTGCCAACGGTGCGGTGAAAATCACGAACTGCAGGAATGTCAAGTGGAAGCGCCTAAATGTCGAAATTGTGCTGGTTCACATGACGCGACATCTAAGCTGTGTCCAAAAGTTAAAGACGAAACACGAATTCTAAGCAAGATGGCGAGGGATCACTCTTCCTGAAGAGAGGCAGTTCAATCTGTGCGTTGGCGGCGACGCCGCTCACGGCAGAAGCACAAGCGTGCCAGCAGCACAACAAGACCCCAAGAACCGGAGGCTCTACCGAAGCCCAGTATCGCGCCTTCGCAGCCACCGAGAAAGTCGGAAAACGTCCGGAATGAGCGAACGACTACAACCGGTACCCCTAGGCTGGCTCGAGCAGTCCCTGGGACGATTCCCCTGCAATATACTGCTGAGGTTACCTGGCCGTCCCTGCCATCGATAACTTCTCGCCAGAATTACTCGGATGAAGGTCCTGCGATACTTTCGGCTAACAAACTCGATGGGGTCAAGGTCCAGAGCATGCTTCGACAACTGATGAATGTAATGCGAGACGTGCTTTCTAGTTTACGCACGCCATCAGCGAAAGCTGCTTTACAAATAATGGATACCATAGAGCCGCTTTTAGCGGCTCTGGAGTAGTAATTCATCATGGCTCTGTCAAGAAGATCTTGGTCATTTGAAAAGTACATGCGTCGATCTGTTATTATGCAGTGGAACGCGTGTGGCTTACGCGGTCGCCTTTCAGAACTTCGACAGCGTCTGTTCAAATATCGATTTCCTTTTGTGCTTATCTGCGAGCCGAACATGACATCTTCCTTCCGACTATGAGGGTATTTGCGCCAAGATATATCCAGAAGCAAAGTTCTGTTATTCATACGTCGCGACATGGTGTACGCGCGGCATATTGTTGCAGAACATGCTTCCAATGAATACATATGCGTGAGCGTGAAACATAAGCAACGCATGTTTTCTATAATTGGAGGTTATATACCACCGAAAGAGAGACTTGACTGCAGGTACCTGAGTTCTGTCATTCAAGGCTGCCCGGGACCACATATACTTATCGGAGACTTCAATACACATCACCCGTTATGGGGAGAGCAGCTTGTTAAATTCATACATGACGAAGGCCTAGCAACGATTAATGACGGTTCACCTACATTTCTACGAGGCCTAACATACAGTAGCTCCCTGGACCTTGCATTTGTATCAATAGTAGCATTCTGCCTTCAGCGACCTGGTGCACGGACCTAGAGACACACGGCAGCGACCACATACCGACCTACGTTCAACTGAAATGGTTCCTTCAAGCCTCTCCTCCTCGTATTCGATCGACGAACTGGCGAGATTTTCAGACATCGGTTGAAAATGCTTGTTCAAATCAATCTACGCAGCCGGACCTCGAACGCATCATAACCTCAACTCTTCAAGACACGACGAAATACATAAGCGTATTGGTGCCTAGAACCTCCATCGACACCGAATATGAAAAACTGCTTGCTGTACGTCGCCGCGCAGAGAAGACGTACAGAAGAACGAAATCTGTTTCAGACCTTAGGACATGTCGCCAAGCTCAACGACATATACGTCGACATCTTGACAAATTGGACACTGAACGCTGGAGAGGGTTTTGTACTTCCTTGGATCCTCGAAAGCCACTATGCAAAATATGGCAAATAATGCGCACCCTACGATTTCCACCTCAAGAAAAATACCTATTCCGAGCTCTGGCGGTTATGCAATGCAGGAGCGAAGTAGACATTGCGGAAGAGTACTGCAAAATTATTGTAGCTGGAGCTAGTGGTATTCTCTCAACAAGTGACCGACAAGCCTCGTCAGCCTCTGGTGACCGCCTTCATGTCATGTTCACGATGCAAGAGCTAGATGCCGCACTTGCCTCGACTCGACGCTCATCGGCACCGGGTCCAGACGGCATCACATACGCTGCGCTCCGTTCTCCGGGGGAAGAAGCACGCACTCTTCTTCTGTCCATGTTCAATGCATTGTGGAGCACAGGTACCGTGCTGGAAAAATGGAAGACCAGTCGTGTCTTCGCGCTTCTAAAGCCTGGAAAAACACCTCGTGCCTTATCATCCTACAGACCAATTGCCCTGGCAAGTTGCGTAGGCAAGGTCATGGAGAAAATGGTGTTGACGAGGCTGGAATGGTTTCTGGAGAAAAACAACCTCTACCCAGACATGATGACAGGCTTTCGCAAAGGGAGGTCTTCTGTTGAAAGCATGATCGATCTGGTATCAACTGTCGAACAGGAAAAGGAGCGTCGACGCTTGACGGGAGCAATTTTTTGGATGTCAAAGGCGCATATGATAACGTGTTACATGACGCCATCCTTGACGCACTTGAGGAGATAGGAAATGGAGGCAGGATGCTTCTGTGGATAATCAATTACCTTACAGGCCGGACCATATTTCTGACGACCACGGATGGAGAGACGAGTCGACATGATGTCCGTCATGGTGTACCTCAGGGCGGCATTCTCAGCCCGACACTCTTCAACGTAACTCTCATTGGACTCGCCGACGTAGTACCAGAGACCGCCAAGATGAGCCTGTATGCAGACGATATCTGCATATGGGCGTCTCGTGTTTTACGGCCACAGCTTCGTGCAAGACTACAACGTGCAGCATCGGTCACCTCTAAATTGTTGCGCTCGCGAGGTCTACAATTGGCGACTGCGAAGTGTGCGGCCCTTGCATTTACGCGCAAAGCGATGCACCGTTACCAGGTTACGATTGATGGCGCTTTCGTACCATACGTAACGCATCACCGATTCCTAGGAGTGATGATTGACCGAAACTTGTCCTGGTCAAAGCATGTGTCGATGCTTAGGTCCAAACTAAGCAGCTTTATACACATGCTTAAATATATAGCAGGCACGAAATGGGGCCCATCAGAAAGGTCATTGCTCCAACTGTATGAGGCACTTTTCATAGGCTACCTGCGATACAGCTTACCGATTATGACCAGTCTTCGCCCGTCCTGCCTGCGTACACTGCAAAGCCTGCAAGCTCAGGCATTGAGAACATGTCTTGGGCTGCCGCGCTGTACTTCAACGATGGGAGTTCTTGCGGAAGCACGCGTAACTCCCATAGATAGTTATCTTTCGTGCGAACCTTTAAGGGTATATCTCCGACTGTTAACCCGTCATGATCGTCATCCGTTATAGACGATCCACACCCACCGTCCGGACAGCACTTTCGCAGAATCAATCTCACGCCATCAGAGCATCATTCCCATAGGCTTTGCTCCAGCGAAAGTTGCAGAGATACCAACATGGACTTTATCAAAACCTCAGGTGCGCCTATCTATTCCCGGAGTGGGTAAAAAATCGCGTATACCCTCATGTGGCCTGAAACAATTAACGTTATGGTACATATCTACAGAATATACCTCTTCTATACCTGTTTTTACTCACGGGTATGTGTTACCCACTGCTTCAACAGCGGAGTTCGTCATACCAAGTTTGAAGACCAGCGAACGCTTCCGTCTAGACCACCGAACAACATCGACGGCGGCAGAGATTGTGGCCATCCGCGAGGTAATTGGTTATATATCGACGCCGCCTCCTCGCAATTAGACTATATTTTGTGATTCTAAACCAGCACTTCAGGTCATAGATTCGGCGCTTAAACGGGGGCCATATTATCTTCTTGCTCAAGAAATGGCCGAATTACACGATGTAGCCCTGAAAACTGGCCATCCAATGAGGTGTCAATAGGTTCCAGGGCACTGCGGAATCCATGGAAACGAACAAGCGGATGCGGAGGCAAAGATGGCTCACGATAACGCCACGTTCTTGTCCGTACCATTCTCACGGCCGGATACTAACACCGTTGTATATACACTCCTCCGAGAAGCTACTGCAGCATATTCGTCATTGCCAAGTCACCGTCACTGCCGTCTTCATGATCTCGACCCAGATATGCATGTTAGGATACCGCCAGCCATGAAAAGGTGCATTACAAGCTTACTGCACCGATTACGAATAGGTGTGGCGTTCACTCGTCGTTACCTACACCTCATCGGCCGTGCAGACAGTCCGAATTGCGAGACCTGTGGCCCTCCTGAGACTACAGAACATATCTTGTGCGTCTGCCCGCGATATACAGCGCAAAGAAATTCGATGGCCACCGCCTTGTTGAAATCTACGGAGCAACAAGTTTCAGAAAAAGTTCTGTTGGGACCACCACCTCGTCATCAGCGCGATATTCTGAAAGCGCTAAACAAGTTTTTGCGAGAGACCGAACTCGACAAGAGACTGAATTGTTTTTGAACGTTCTGCTTCATCACCACCTTCCTCCTCATCATCATCAACACCTTCTCTCTCTTTTCTTTTTCGCCCCCTCCCCTTTCCTAACGCTGACTAGCAGGCCGGAAAATGGATTCAGGCCGACCTCTCAGCTTTTCTGCCACAATAAACATCTATCCCTCTCCTACAGGCAGCGGTGGTAGTTTCAGTGCAACCTAGGCTTTTAGCACATTGTCACAGGAAATTCAACTAAGCGTACAAGGCGCCGCACGAGAGAGTTCTGTTTGGTGACGACGAAGTACGTGCTTTGCTTTTCGCGTCGTGTAACCACTAGTGATGCAGAACTATCGGTAAATGGACTATCGATAGTATCGATTGTTCTTTTTTAAACTATCGATACTATCGATAGTCAATTTAACGATAGTTCTGCATCACTACGGGCACCCATACACAGAACAAATAACAGAAAATATTAATAGCTTTTTTTAACTATCGATAGTGTAAAGAATCTATCGATGGTCCTACTATCGCTAAACAATCAATATTATCGAGAGTGCAATCAATAGTAGCATCAGGAGTATTGTGGCCGATAGTGTAATCAATAGTGTTGGGAATAATTATGCTGTTCTTGGACGGCGATATTGCCAAATGATTTGCGATAGCCTCCTATCAGCAGTACTCAGTTCGCTTAATTTTTTGAGCACCCTTCTGGAGAAAGAAACAAATTATTGCCGCAGTCAAAATGCCTGAATATGTCGATAAATAAATTCGTATTGTAAAGTAACCAGTTACACCTTACAATTAAAAACTTAGCTTTTGATATCGTTATTTTGAAATCACAAAGCACAATATGAGTTTGAAGCCGCGCAGTTCCGCCACATATCAACTTCCTCTCTGCTAAAGCTGAACAGTTTAGCTTAATAATGTCAGCCAATCATTCTGCTGAAGGAACGCAAGCATGTCAACTTTCTTGCCCTTCTGCCTTCTTCTCCTGCTCCGCCATATACTACCACGAATTCTGAGACTCAAGTTTATGCTGCAATGAGTTCAGGCTGTTGATTTTATACTATCGGTTGTACAGTGGTGAACTCATGTCTAGAACGAAGGAGCGTCGCGCTCGAACTGCACGGGCGACTGCAGCTGTAAATTTTATTTATTTATTTATTTATTTATTTATTTATTTATTTATTTATTTATTTATTTATTTATTTTTATATACTGTTAGCCAAAGGCCGATACAGGATGGAGTACTAAAATACACTTCACACATCGTTCAAGACACAAGCACCAGTGGCGTAGCCAGGAATTTTGTTCGGGGGGGGGGGCTCGCATGTCAACACTATATATATATATATATATATATATATATATATATATATATATATATATATATATATATATATATATATATATATGTGTGTGTGTGTGTGTGTGTGTGTGTGTGACAGAGATGCGTATTTGCTTCTCCAGCATTTTAAATGTTCTCTTAGTTGAATGACGTCGCTGTTACAGCACAAAGTCTGTCAAAAACTGATCTAATGAAATGAATAATTTTTGTTTTCCTTTACACTTTTATCATTCACAGCACCTGTCCGGTGAAACGTGCCCGCTTGCCATTGCGGAGCGGAGGAAACAAGTCTTTTACATATGGTTGCCCAAGTGACCTAACGAAAGTCTATGCAACTCTGGAAACGCAGTACATTATTTGGGACCCATTCGCAAAAGTGAACGTAGCTTAAGTGGCATTCTGGTACTACCGAAATTTTACATTTCACGCTTAATTCTACTGGCATGACGTTTGCTGCATCGCACGTTTCCTGAGAAGATGACCCTCATAATTTTCCTCTCCAGCTGTTCACCTTGAACAATAGTTCCACCAGGATCTATCACGCACCGCAATCGTCATGTATTTTTACATGATTACTTGAAATAAATTTTACTAACTTTGGAATATGAAAGCTTCATCTGGGAAAGTTCGTATACTTACGTTACAATCACTAGATCATTTAAGTTGAGTCATGTGAAGAAGCCATTTAGAAAACACAAATTTATTACTGATTATATAAATTATAATAGAAAATAATGCTCTAAATTTAAACCTGTCTATATTGTGCTCTGCATTTGCATGTTTCTGTTTTTCCGCTCGTGTTTGGAGATCAATATACATAATCGATCGAGCAGAATTTACTAGAAACGTCACAATTATCTTAGTTTCGAGAAGCTAATTGATCATAATCTGTTGCAAACGGCGATCGAACCAATTTTTCATGCTGTGTGCGCATGTTTTTTTACCCGCTACACTTCGCACTGTTAGAATAAGCTCACCCGCAAAACCTGCCAGCTTACTATTGACGAAAAAAATAACGAAGAGCAGCGTTACGTCTAGCAGACTTGCATACATATATGAGCTTTCTCATAGACGCAGGGATCAAGTTTACCTTTTGGTAGTGCACATTGTAACGCAATGCTACGTAAGTTTGTCTACCCACCAAACAGTTTCATCCACCTTTCCACCTGACGTCCCACTAAAAATATACTGTTACGCTTTCTTAGAAAGTGCAACTAATAGCATTTATTTGCATGAAAACTAAGCAAGCGTTCACACTGATTGTGAACCTTAATAATGCGTGGTGCATGTATTGCTGAAATGAACTGCCGGTGAGCGACATTATGACATGTTTCTCTGACCGCAAACGAGTGACTAGAACCAGAAGTGAAATGTAAAATTTCCTATGGAATATAGGATGCTACCTGGTGCTACTTAGAGGACGCGCTGTTTTGCCAATGAGCCCCTATCATACTGCTTCGTTTGCAGAGTTGTATAGGCATCCATTCACGTGCTTGAGATATTAACTTTTTACTCAGGACATTTCAACACCACTCATCCCAAAACATCACGCTACTGAATCACGAGACAAACTAGCTCACATAGACAGCTGTGGTTCTATGGAATACAAATTAAATATAGATTTTTGTTGACCTTGCAATAGTCGCATTTATAAAAAGAGAAAAAAAATACAAAGCAAACAAAATTTTCAAAGCGCAAGCCACCGCTGTGGTAGAGTAGTTCCGGTGCTCGACCGCTGACGCGAACGATGTGGGTTCCATCCCGGCCGCGGCGGTGGCATTTTTATGGAGACGAAATGCTTGAGGCCACTGTAAGTGCGCGAGCCTCCTTGATTTAAGTGCTTGTTAAGGAACTCAAACGGTTGAAATTTTCGCAGTCCTCCACTACGAAGTGCCTGATAACCATACCGTGGTTCTGGGCGCGTCAAACTCCACAAATTATTATTATTAGTAGTTTGTTTGTTTGTTTGTTTGTTCGTTTATTTATTTCTTTGTTTGCAGCCTGAAAACTGTTCTAGCTCTTATTCATATTCTTAGCTCATTTGATTACAAGCCATTTCGGATCGTTTCTTCTTCAAGGAATAAAGCGATGCCCAATATCTTCATTTCAGTTGTCTTCTATTTCAAATATACCGTCTCGGAGTGAAAGAAGGCCATGATATGCAGCGCAAAGGTTGTCGAATGAAAGCATTATAGGAAAGCTACTAGGACCCAAATGAAACAGTTTGTACTCGGTCACGTTGGTTGTTTTGGTCGTGTTTGTTGAAGCAACACTGATTTAATGGATCTGACTCAGTTTGATCCAAGCAGATGAAGGATGTCGCTGAACTTTTTGTTTCTTTTTTTAATTCAAAACTGCCTTTTTGAGTTCACGTTACGATGAGGAATTGTCCCATTTTGATTACAATTCGTTTAAAAGAGAAATATACTTTAGCATGTTTTAAGCTCCCGTGAAATTTAACCCTTTACTGATTTGGTTCTTTCAGAAAAAAAAAAACGCCGCATATATAGCACAAGACAGTCATCATGCTTTGCTTTGGACGAAAGAGGACTGTTCGAAGCACTATCACCGTTAGAAAGAAGTAATTTTCGCAAAGCAGGATTGCTAGTAAATTCAAGTCTCCTTAGCAGCGTCGTCGATGTGGATTCGCTTCTCGGACAGGGAAAAAAAATTTGGGTGTGTTCCAAAGATTGACCTCAAAAATGTCAGCTCACTGGCAATACTGAAGAATGCATCCCCCAGTGGATAAGTAAGCGCGGGGGTTGAACACCCTTGATTCACTCATTAACTGACCACTCTGACCTCAAAGTTTCTCTGCAGAGAAACTTTGAGGTCAGAGTGGTCAGTTAATGAGTGAATCAAGGGTGTTCAACCCCCGCGCTTACTTACCTCCACTGGGGGATGCACCCCCCCCCCCCCCCCCGCTGAATGGTGTACCCTAGCAGCCCAAATCAGTAGATGCCGCTTGTTCTAAGAATATAGTACATTGCCGGGGAAAAAACATGCGGCCCGCGGACCCCTTGCTAGCGGACCGCGCCTTCAGACAGAATAGCCTTGCGAGTTTGCTAAATAGTATTCGCATTATTTTCTCGCCTACTACGCATAACAGCTCTTTGTTCAGGCAAGCTACAGAGACGGGATTGGTCTCAAGTGTTTTGTGCGTGTGCGCGAGGCACCCCATGCGCTCATGATAAGTTGCAACATCACCGTGAAACGAAAACTCCATATTTCACAATCGGCGTCCAGATTTTAGTCATTCTGGAAATCAGTATCCATATGTTTTCCGAGTCCTCACGTCAAATACCCTTCTGAAAGGACCCATGCAGGAAAGGATTTCTTTGTTATTTCAAGAGGCAACGTTTGGTGACATTTTGATTCAAACTCTCTGCCCCCCCCCCCCCGGTATCCACCGTCTTCACTGTCCTCCCAGCGCTTGTGGGAGTGAATTTCGTTACTGCGGCCCGCTAGTTGAGGTTTGTTGGAAGCCCCCTCTGTATATCTTAATACAGGGCGTCCTGCGTGTCAACAGTTGTTACTGCTTCGCGGTGACACGGCTAAAATGGCAATAGAAGGCACTACGCCTTCTTTTGCAGAATATTTCTTATGGTATCATGCGCTCCACAGCCTGATACAGGACCACCAAGGGGTCCGCAATGTTCCCACCGAAGTGTCTTTTCGACTGCGAAAAGCAATTTTAGAAAAAATCCAGGTTGATTTCCGGCGCAGCTAGCTCTTTTGGTCGGCGATACATCACAATACGAAAAAAATTTCGGGGGGGGGGGGGGGGGGCTGAAGCCCCATAAGCCCCCCCCCCCCCCCAACTACGCCCCTGACAAGCACTACACAGTGAAATCAGGACAGACAACGCATCTGGCAGCTTTAAACAAACCTACACCATACAGACCATGCAGATCGTAATTCAAACAAAAGGCAAATCTAACCAAAAGTACAACGCGCAAAAGTATTCAAGTTTTACACATTAGTGACCAACGATGAGCAGAGAGTAACACAATTGCAGACACTACACTCAAAGAACGCTGTTCCATATGCATCAAAATTATAATCATCAAAGTCAGGAACATCACGTATAATTATTTGAACTCATGTCAAAGCATACATGCCGCTTATCATTGGGAAAAAGGGAAGGTAATAACGCTAATATATGGTTACACGGAAGAATAATAGGCCAGTACCATTTTCTCAAATTCATCTGAAGAGTTAATTTTAGTTATATTATGCGGTAGCACGTTCCACTCTTCAATAGTTTTCGGAAAGAGGGAGTATTTAAAGGTGTCAACCTTTGTAGGTATGGGCACAAATTGGTCCTGATGGCTCCATCTGACAGACCGTGAAATACGTGACATTCTGTTTTGTATGTATCTGCGAGGGTTAAAGTTAAAGCAGCTGTGTTTCATTAAGTCAATGAATTTTAATCTAGCCACTTTTCGCCGCAATGAAAGCTCAGGCAAGTTTAGTTGAGTGAGCATTTCGGTCACTGAATCTGTGTACCTATATTTCGACATAATAAATCTTGCTGCACGTCTCTGTATTTTTTCCAATTTTTTTTATTTCGTTCTTTCTATGTGGATCCCATATTATGCTACCGTATTCAAGTGCGGGTCGTATCAAAGTCATGTATGCGGTTAGTTTAACATCTCGGGAAGCAAATTTTAGCTTACGCCTTAGTGACCAAAGCTTAACCTCTGCGGTATTACATAAGTCAGTAATATGCTTTTTCCAAGATAAGTCATCTGATATCGTAATGCCTAAATACTTAAAGGGGCCAGGCCGGGCGCCACACCTGGGCATGCGCGGCGCCAACGGAGCGCGTGCCTGGCATTTTTGATCCTCGTTTATCACTAACGATGTAAGAACCGCTTTGGCCGTCGAAACCACTCTGAACGGTTTAGCGCAAAAAAAAAAAGCAAAAAACGAAGAGCACCGTTCTCGGTCTAGTGAGTATGCACTGAAACTCAGTCGCAATGTGGCGCTGCAGTGCGCCCGGCCTGGCCCCAATTTTAAGGTTTCACGCAGCAAACGACCCATGCTGGCCACTGTGTTTGTGTGACGGTGTTGTGTGGTGTTCCCTGGCCTTCCGTGTTCTCGAGTGTTTCAATATAGTCCGGTGTTGGAAGGTTCCTCTACTACTGCGCTGTATGAACTTGTATTAGTGACCGGGCAGCAACACGTTGTTCCTACGTGTTGTTAATGGAACGAATGCAACCGATCCTTTCCCTCTGCCGTGTTACTGCTGTGAAAGATGCAGCTCAGTGACTACGCAAAGTAACCGCCTGACCCCATGCGCAACAGGTAAATCATCAAAGTCGCAAAATGCGGTTGCGATACCCCTTGGCGCTATCCGACGACTACTTCACGAACGATGTTGGAAGTTATCCTAGTGTATCGAGCGAACAGCATCGCCTCTCTTGACGTCATTCTTGTGCTGTTGAAGTCTTGTCTTGAACACAAGACTTCAAGACAAGACTTCAACAGCACAAGAATGACGTCAAGAATAAACACGTCGCGTCAAATGCCGTGGTCGAACACTGCGCAACTACGTCACACGCTATCAGCTGGAAAGACGCCCGCGTGATTGCCAAGGAGAGAAATCATGCTACACGCCTTTATCTAGAGTCCCTGATCATCCAAACCACGCCGCACACCCTTAATCGCAACGAGGGTAATCTTCCTCGGATATACGCCAGGTGTCTGGGTCACGTGATGCGCCGCACTTAAAAAGGCGAACTGCTGTGCGGTTCTTTTTAGATGTGGAGCATCTTATGGCGAAGCTTAATCCCGTGGTGGTGGTGGTGGTGGTGGTGGTGGTGGTGGTGTGCCGACGTGACCACCCCTTACTGCGCATGCGCAAACCTTCCAAAAAAAATAAAAAACCTCCTCTCCCCCTCTCTCTCCTCTAGGCATCCCTCCCCGCGGCGTCCATACTCCCACTGCTCATGCGCCTCCCCTCCTCTCTCCTCTCCTACGCTCCCCCTCTCTCCTCTAGGCATCCCTGCCCGCGGCGTCAACACTCCCCACTGCGCATGCGCGTCCCCCCCCTCTCTCTCCTCGCGACGCCGACGCAGGCAGCGTCTGCTAGCGAGTTTCTTGGTTGAAAAAACCGACTGCTCGCGCTGCACAACCGTTCACTGACCACCCCATATATATGGCAATGGATCTTGACCTCCAAGGTGGTGCCGGTGGGAGATTTCTCCTGTGCGTTGTTGAACAATAAAAATTCGCAGCGTGCGCATTAACTAAAAGCGGACTGCGGGTCTCTGCGTCAGTCGGAGTCTTCTGTCTCTCATTGCCCATTAGCAGCGATTGGCATGTTTCAGTAGGAAACACCGCTCCATCACTGCTTGCTTTGCGCCTCCCCAGTTTTCTGTCCTGCGCAACGCTGCGATGAGCACCAGCGTCAACGCCACCGCCAATGTAAGCGTTAGCGCCCGCTGCTTCACATCTACACATGGTTCCCTTTAGCGGGAGATGGTGTAATTTTTTTCATTGTGAACATGGTTCCCGTGGGGGAACCGAAACGTCAATACATTCGTTTTTAAATCATTTGGTTGGTGTCCGGATCCCTTCAGCTAATATGTTTCATCCCGGCCAGACTGGTTTCCATCATACTCTCAACTTCATTCTAATGCACTACGGGGGGCTTTGTCAAAGGTACTAGCGCACGCTTTCCCCACCTGTCGCTGGCGCAAAAAGAGAATGCATCGCCGCGTGCCGCGCGCCGAACCCCGCGTGCGTCTTCTGAGGAGCTTCGCTCATTGGTTGTATTCGTACACAGAACAACTCCTTGATTTTTTGTTTGAATGCACACATTCTGAGAGCCACATTTGCATAATAAGGTAATTAAACAAAAGTCATGCGTGCAACCCTGTTATCAATGAGCTGTAGTCAAAGAGAATACATTGATGTATATTTTATGATGCACATGTGCGTAATGAACAAAAGAAGGGGCATTTTGAGAACTGGTTCTTCTCTTTTAGGCACAACATTAATGAGAACTAACAGATCATCACGCAAATGAAATTATAGGCGATGTCATTTGTAGTAATTGCGATACAAATCGCAAGTTAAACTGGACGGGAAGATTACTTTTCGCCGGCAGGGACCAAGCCAGCAACCTTTGAATCAGGAAAGTATAGGCGATGTTATTTGTAGGGGATCTACCAATTTTTTGTAGTAGTTGTGACATAAATTTGATAAGGTAAAGTGGACGAGAATATTACTTGCCTCTGGCAGGGACCGAACCTGCAATCATCTAATTCGAGGGCTGCAGGTGTCTCTGATGCGGCAAGTTTTCTTATTTAATCTAATTCTTCTAATTTATGTAGCAGTTACAACAAACAGCATCCTTAACCTGAACAAACTATCCTTACCCTGATTGTCGGTTAGTTCTCATTGATGACATGCATGTGATGCTATTCATGACGAAAATGACGCAAATTATGTGGTATCAAGTTTTTCATGCAGCCATGATCATGGCGTGGACGGCATACTAGACAACGTTACATAATTTGCTTCAAATGACATTCATGTCATGACTTGTTCATGTTCATCGCAGTGATGTCATGGGGTGCAAACTCTCGCACCACTTACCAAGCTAAGGAAAGAAAGCAGCCGTAATACGGGAAAGAGGGCTATTTCCGGGTAAAGGGCTACTGACTCCGTAAGGAACGCTACGCATTTCGAAATCGGGATGATTCATGGGAGAGCTTCACGCAGGCATGCCACAGATGTGGTTTTGAATTTGGCGCACGACTGAGAGCACCCGGTACTGACACACGGAGAGCGAAAAGCTTTCTGCATCAGGTTTAGAATAAAGGGGGAACGGTTCAGGGCAGCATGCCCTCCTAGGGCTGTCCAGCATTCTGTTATGGACTGCTCATGGAGCCAATTACCAAGAGGAAGCACAGAAATGCCACGGTAACCGACCACCAAACCTCCTCTGGGAAGGTATCCCGCTTACATAACTTTTTTTCACCAAGAAAACAGTCACTGAATTTGTTAAATGGACAAATTGGTGAAAAACTATGAACGGCTTCAATCTTTTCACCTCACAGATTGAATACCGCTCAGCGTTCATCACGTCATCCGCTGAAGATCTGCAGTGTGCACAAGATCTGATGTTTCCAACATAATTTTGACAGCTAAGAGGATTCACCAGTGCGAGCACCCATACAGAAACATTGAAGGACACTTTGTACATTCCAGAGTGGGTTCGGCAAGAGCGTGTGGCCATTGCACTGACTCTGCCATGTCTTTTATCTTTTGCACTCTCAGTGGGATAACACACAAACCGAATGTGTGCATGTTTTTCTTTTTTAATTTTAAAGACGATAGTCTTTCTTGGGATACTTGAACGCAAAAATTTTGGTCTGGCTGTCTGTCTGTCTGTCCGTAACCCGATTCAGCTACTCGGCCAAACTTTAACTACTTTCTGAACGCTCAGGCGGCTCAGCCATCTTGAACTGGTGTTGCGTTCATACTTGTGAACATATTCGATCAAAAAGCAAATACTACGCATTCCTGAGGCGCAACATTAATATTTTCGTGTCAGGTCGTGTGTTCTTTTATTAGAAAATATATAGGTACGCAATTCTAAAGACCCTAGTGTTTTATCAATGCCAGCCAGATGCAGCCAATTCAGCGTAGGGTAGGCGCTGTCTGAGGCAAGGCAAAACATAGTAGTACGGCCGGCACAGGACTATCGTCTTTCGACGACATTTGCAGCGAAGCACGCAGATACGCGGCCAATTTTTTTTACCACGAATCGCAGCGAGACGCGAGACTAATCTTCCTCCGTTTGCATGCGTTAGTTTTTTCTCGCCATTTGCGCATCGTGCAAACGCCATCCGCGTTCCAGCGCTTAAATTGACGGACCCTTTGTAAATTCGAAAGTGTATTCCGTGAACGCCTGTGTCCAATGAGACGGCGTCGGTCAGAATGACTGCAAACACTGCGCACAGCGACGCTACGCAAGCAAAGCGCGAGCGCTGTAGAGTCCGACGCGACCGGCGTCCGTTCGCGCATCCCGGCGGCCACCTGGCTCCGTGCCAGAGCACGGACAGACGGACGGACGGGCGGAGGGACGGACGAACGGACAGACGGACCCACGGACGGACGCACGGACGGACAGACGGACGGACGGACGGACGGACGGACGGACGGACGGACGGACGGACGGACGGACGGACGGACGGACGGACAAACAGACAGACGGACGGACGGACGGACGGACGGACGGACGGACGGACGGACGGACACACAGACGGACACACGGACGGACGGACGGACACAGACGGACGGCCGGACGGACAATCGGACAGACAGACGGACAGACGGACACCGGACGGACGGACGGACGGACGGACGGACGGACGGACGGACGGACACCGGACGGACGTGAGCATGAGACATTAAAGGCTTTCGCCTTAAACATGCGTATTTTGAGAAGCTCCAGCGCACCCAAATTTGGGCATATCTACACCGGCTTTTTTGGCACTGTATTCTTTTTAACCGCGAAGCTGTTTCAGCTAGCCGTAATGTTTCCGACCTTCTCTCGATAAAACCTCGATGCGAAGTTGTCTAGCCACCACTCGCCTCACACAGCTGGTCGGACGTCATGTCAAGCCGCGTGTGCAGCGGGTTAGCAGCTACGCGCCGACCGCGTCCGAGCTAATTAAAAAAAGTCACACTTTCGTAGCAAGGGCGAAGTAATCAATGCGATAGCAACAAATTGGCATCTCACGCGAAGAATGGCAAGCAGATCGAAACTTGGAGAGCACTGCTCAAGCGCAAAGAACGCTCGAAACATATGCACAGGTATACACAGGACGAGCGCGAACTAACAAGTGTCAAAGTTCTTACTTCACTTTGTTGGAAAAGTGTGCTTCTTTCGGAAACGGGGCCTCTGCAGCGAGCGAAGTGACCTTTGTGCGCTCTGTAACCTAAACGCAATCTTCCCGGCGAAAGCACCCGACTTAGGAACTGCCCCCCATCCCCTCGCCTCAAGATAAGCGCGCGCGCTCCCGGACAAAGGCGACTACGCCCTGCAGGCCAAAGTGCAAGTCGGGTGTTGGGGAGCCAGCGCGTCGCAAAGAGTGGGGCGCCGAGCGCGCACTAGGCGCTATCTCGCTCGTTTGCTGGTAAGGCACAGAACATGCTGCTATCCCCCCCCCCCCCCCCGAGATTTGTGTACCGCCAGCGGCGAAAGGGGTTTATATAAATAGCTCGCCGTTAGTATACTGTAGCATGTGCGCTTCTGTGGCGTTCAAAAAATTCGCGCCTATCTTCTGCATTTGTGGGAGCATACACAGCCAGAGCTCTCGAGAACAGGAGGCGTCGATGACGTGATGACCCCGAACATGCCAGCTGTGTGCGATAATGGGATACTATCTATAAACGAATGCGGCGCCAGGAGCCGGTCATCCGGGAAGCCGAGCACGGGCGACGCTGAGCCCGTAACCACGACATTATAACCCTGAAGCAGCGAAGTTCAGCCATGATAGACTAAAGGGAATCATGACATCGACCAGCTTCGTTGTGCTTTGGCCTTGCGCCACCTAGCGGGACTTGCGTACTTTTTGCCCCACCTATGCTTCTATGTTCTCAACTTCAGCATCACTATCAGCCTTATGCGAGCTCAACTTTATACTCCCATGTACTGACACATACTTCAACGCTCTAGTGTTCGTACGCCAGCTCATTATTTATTACTAGGAGGCGGAGGCGTGAGCTGAGAAGGGGACGGGGTGCCTTCATGTTTCCCGGCAAAGTCTTTCGGGTCAAGTACTTGGTGAAAATATCTCGTGGCAGCCATGCATTGCAATAAAAATGCCAGGCCTGCGCGGAAAGCACAGCACAGTCACAGAGAAAGCTCGAAGAGTGGCATTTCTAGAATCCGTTGTAAACTATCGTAGGGCTACTAATACAAGTATGTTTGCAAGGTGCCCGCTACGCCATAAATCATATTTTTTTTCGAAGTTGGGAAGCACCTACTACACGATTATTCATCATTCTGCGGTGAAGCGAGGTACCCACTATGCATTTGCAAGGCATATGTGCCCTTTGTTGGTGCGGTGGCTGATGGATGGATGGATGGTCAAACTTTATTTGATGCGGTAGCTGATGACGATGAAGAATTGCGGCTGAGCCCTTTGTAATGGGTTGCAAGCATAAAACAACCCGCTCGTTACGCAAATCTTATTTTGTGACACCTGGTTGCGCAATTCGCATAGTGCGACGCCTGGTTATTATTATACTCTTCTACCACGCTATATAACATATGTTAACGTCGTTCCTTGCCCGACATAACGCCTGTACAGGGTCCTTTGGCGTTGAAGTTTCGAGCTATGGCTATTACATCTGTTCTTTAAACAATTGGTGAGCAGATTCTTTTAGATGTGAAGCATCTTATGGCGAAGCCTAATCCGGTGGTGGTGGTGGTGGTGGTGTGCCGCGTGCCCACCCTTACTGCGCATGCGCAAACCCTTCAAAAAAAATAAAAATAAAAAACCTCCTCTCCCCCTCTCTCTCCTCTAGGCATCCCTCCCCGCGGCAACCACACCTCCACTGCGCATGCGCCTCCCCTCCCTCTCTCTCCTCTAAGCATCCCTGCCCGCGGCGTCTACCTCCCACTGCGCATGCGCGTCCCCCCCTCTCTCTCCTCTCCTACTCTCCCCCTCTCTCGCCTCGCGACGCCGACGCAGGCAGCGTCTGCTAGCGAGTTTCTTGGTTGAAAAAACCGACTGCTTGGGCTGCACAACCGTTCACTGGACACCCCGTATATATGGCAAAGGATCTTGACCTCCAAGGTGGTGCCGGTGGGAGATTTCTCCTGTGCGTTGTTGAACAATAAAAATTCGCAGCGTGCGCATTAACTAAAAACGGACTGCGGATCTCTGTGTCCAGTCAGAGTCTTCTGTCTCTCATTGCCCATTAGCAGCGATTGGCATGTTCCAGTAGGAAACACTGCTCCATCACTGCCTGCTTTGCGCCTCCCCAATTTTTCTCTCCTGCGCAACACTGCGATGAGCGCCAGCGTCAACGCCGCCGCCAGTGTAAGCGTTAGCGCCCGCTGCTTCACACCTACACATGGTTCCCTTTAGCGGGAGATGGTGTAATTTCTTTTTTTTGTTCGGGATCAAGGTGATATTTTTTTAGAACTGTGATCCAAGCTCGATTGCAGAATCCCCTACCTGATTTTGTTGTGTCGTGCTTTCTTTTGAAGCTGGACCGTTGAGTCCTTATTGGCGGGAAGTTGTTACGTCTACACGCCTGCTCAAGCAAAGATTTTCTTATCAATACTTGTCTGATGTCACCAAAAAGGAACTGTATCGTGATTTTCGTGATGTGTTTTTACCAGTGCCTGTCTATCGCGCTCCGTACATGCTGGGTCCTGAGCGCGATGTGTTGAAAGCGTGTTAAAAGAATACAGGTTAGACCCTTAGTCAAAACTTCTTTTTTTTCAGTTACATACCGGTACTCTCATTGTATTACAATGGTTACAATGTAGAGGGCTGTTTGTACCTTGGACAGCGAACTGTTTAATTTACGGGAAACCAGTTCAATAAGTTAATTTTGCCTTTTTGCGTCGGGTGGGCGCTTGTTTAAGGAATGTATTACGCTTTAGGTTTTTTTTTTTTTGTGATACATCTGTAAGTCATTTATTATTCCATTTAAAAATCAAAGATCGTACGCTATCGAAAGCGCGACCGATTTATAAGAACAAAGTACGATGTTCCAACAAAGTGACGAAATAAATAAGGTAAATTTTATTCATAATTTATGTTTAATTTACACACACACACACACACGTGCGCTCGCTGGCACACACGCGCACTGCCCAGAAGATCCACAGAAACTGTTTCTATTCATTTGCTAAACTTCTGCAGTTTCCTCGAGCGCTCTCGACCATCATATGGTTCCCCGCTCACGTCACCACGGAAGGTGACACGTTTCCGAATCTAAACGAGACGGCACACCTGACGGCGCGAGACATGACCCGCCGCGCCGAACATGGCCACGCCTCTCGCTCAATAGGGGAACACACCTCGCACAGAACGGGATAGGCTCACTAGCTGTAATGAAATAACAAAAGCATATCTTAACTCCAGAAGGATATTACCGCCGCCAAGTCCCAAACTAAACAGGAGGCAGGCCGTCGCCTGGAGGCAGCTCCAGACGAACACTTTTCCCTAACCCATTCCACCTGAAACGTATATACCCGGACAAACATCAGTACGACACGTGCAAATTGTGCCAGGAAGGACCAGCAACACTCAAACACATGTTGTGGGAGTGTAGTATAATTATCAGGATGATTGCAGTTACTCCGGAGAACCTGTGGTCGAGGTGGGCCACCGCTCTGCGCAGCTCAGACCTCGGCATCCAAACGTGGGCAGTCCAGCAAGCCCGTGAGGAGGCGTTGAGGCAAGGCCTTCACGTTCCCCTGTAGGAGACCTAAGCCCGGGTCGCGTTAAAACTTGCCGGACGTTTAATAAAGTTGTATCCATCCATCCATCGAGCGCTTTTGTACTGTCATGCCGGTTCTTGAATCGCTGCACTTGGTAGTGGTCCTTAAGGGCGCGTTTACACTTGGCCTCCAAGGGAGCGAAAGCGGCAAAACTCACCGGAAATTAACCCGCTTCGCCGCGAGGCCGACAAGGAAAATCGGTCTCGGACCAATTTTTCCGCGTCGATAGCGGATCACCTTTTCGCTTCACAGCTTTGGCTACACTAGCTCAAACCACGTGATGTAAACAACCGGCAGCAAAATTCAAAATGGCGGCAAGGGCGTCGGCGATGGCTCGCATCGACGCAATGGCGAACTACCTGTACAGCGCGACAAAGTTCACGGCCTCGACAAGGATGCGTTCATTGAGAGCCTGGTTTGGATTACGATCGCCGAGAACACTGGAAGTAGAATATAATAATAATATCTTCCAAAACCAGGTCCAGATTGTGAGAGACGCCGTAGTGGAGGGCTTCGGAAATTTCGACCATCACGTGTTCTTTAACGTGCACTGACATCGCACAGTATACGGGCCTCTACCATTTCGCCTCCAGGAAGTAGAATAACGTGGAGCAGCAGCGAGAACAGCGAGTCGGCATGCCCCAACGTGTCTCGCTTTTGCACAGCCGACTGAGTCCGCCGCTTCCGGTGGGTCCGCTCGTGTCATTTCTGCTGGAGTATGCCGCGAAACAACTTTTCAAAAGGTTCAAGCTGTCTATTTTCAGTGCTTTGCATGCATAACAGGAATTCGGAACGAAATTTATTGCTCACGACACGGGCAAAATGAAATGAATTCTCATATAGGCGAAGGCGGCGGTGGCATGTACGAGGGGCAGAATGAATGTGAACGTTTTCGACGCGCGCGGACGTGGTTTTCCGGCCGCGCGCGTCGAAAACTCTGGCGATTTCGTTTTCGCGCCGTTTCTCAAGTGTGGATGCGCCTTAAGTATTCCGTCTTGAAATAGAGCTCACACAGCTGGAAACCGTTTAAGAAAGCGATTTATCGCTGGCTTTCACATGCCCCCCTACTGACTAAAGTAAGCTACAAAACAGGGGAACTCTTTGAGGTGTCTACAGGCAGCGGTACATATTTCAAGAAAATAAATTAGGCAAAAAGTGCTGTCGAGACTGGATCATAATTATGATACCGCAACAAAAATGGTCGGAGCAGCGGTAAGAAATACTACGTAGTACATAACCAATGCACGCCGCCAGGGGCGTAGCCAGAAAATTTTTTCGGGGGGGGGGGGGGGGGGCACCACTTTGATTTCGGGTGGGGCACCTCCTTGAAATGGTCATTTTGCGCTCTGTATGACATGGCGAAAAAAATTTTCAGGGGGGGGGGGAGGGCACGTGCCCGGTGTGCCACCCCCTGGCTACTACTGCACGTCGCCATGCACTAGCCATCTTTCCCTTTTCTCAACAAGGTAGTCGGAGGTGTTACAACAAGCTGGCGGAGCTGTGCGCAAATAGCGACATGTTTAGCGACCCCGAAGGAAGAACACCTGTTCTGAGGATATATTGCCACGCGCGTTTATTGCTTCATCTTGATGTGTTCGCGGTGCGAGCAGCATGCAAAACGCATTTCTCGCTCCGCTTGTGAAGTCGGTTGATCGGGCGTGAAGATGCCTCTACTTCGTTTCGCCATCGTCTTGCAGCCAAGGAGACCATGTCTCGACAAACGCACTCTTCAAAAACGCGAAATCTGTGCAGTTCCTATCGCTGTTTTCGGGACGCTATGTTATCGCGGAGGTCAGCGCCAGCGACGCTCAGCAAAAGGTGTCTAATGTCGAGGCTTACGCTAACAAGTGAGAAGCGCACACGCCAGCATTTTACAGGAAGAACCCAACATGTTAGAGGTGGTGCTTTTAAAACAAATCAGAAGCATACCTTCCAATCACGCAGCGAACGCATATCGATGTCATCCCGATGAAGGGCACGCTCTCATTCCGCCCTTGGTTGTCCTTGGAGAATGAAAACACTCGGACCTCCGGTACACTGTCAATAGCGGCGAAAGTTAGGCCCGCAACACTGTCCCATTCGGAGAGCTTAGAGGCGTACACTACGCATACATTCGGGGCAACGAAGCGCATCATATCACCGCGCAGCGCCTTCACAGACGCAGAATAACACAGTCTTCTTCATGCAGTCGCCAAAAGAAACACCAGCACACCACGACAGGCTTCGTCAGGCTTAGCATTCCTGCTCTCTCTACCGGCGGGAGCATGCATAGGCGCGTCTACTTGGCAGGAGGTGAGGCTCGAAACTGATTGACGTCAGAGGCCATGCCCGAAGTAGTGAGCAGGCCTGAATT
>JALIZH010025710.1:0-32052 GCA_030522465.1 Rhipicephalus appendiculatus
CTGCGCCAAGGCGCTGCGTGGATCGAAGGAATACGAATAAGAAAAGGTGGCGAGGGTTTCATAAGAGCAGTCTGCAGCCCCAGTACTAACACTGTTTCACACCTGCTGTTATAAGTACGAAGACAGTCAAATTGGGGGGAACTATGTTGCAAACGACAACGACCTTTTCAGGGTAGCATAGGTATTCAGTAAGGTCGCCATGGCTACATATTTCGCATTCGAGCAATAAGCCTTTGTTCCAAGTCAGCACCTGTGTCACGTGTTCCCTCGTTCTGTCTGCTGTTTTTTCTTCCCATATCGATAAAATATTTAGCATCGATTCCTTAATTCTTACAACATATGGTACTAAAAGAGTTATCTGCCACAGGTCGGAACACTGAAGCCATTGATCGTGTTACATTCAACAATACAGCCTCTAAGCCATCAGTCAACGTAGAAGTTTTGAAAACAACGACGATAAATGTGGTACGGCGCATGGCTTATAGGCTGACGGGACATAAAAGTACTCATTAAGTTGATGTTCTCACCAGTCCGTTCTCCGCATACGGGCCAAATATTGCGAGCGGTGGCACTTTGATGTGAGCCAGTTTGTTGAAGGGAGCCAGTCCAGCGAACGCCTTCACCTGCGAGTTACATCCACATTTATCAAGCACACATTGCGCAAACAAATATGGAAGCCCTGGAAAGCGTAGGCAACAACTTTATTTGAAATATGCTTGCCACGTTACACCAAATAATCAGCGAAGACCTCGTTTGTGCGTATCAGGGCTACATACATTTGTAATAATGCGACTGGTCTCAGCCCTTCATTCTCGTAAGGCGGACATCTTATTCACTGCGACGTGCAGATGGTTTATTCATTTCAGGCAGTTCCTTTTTATTATAGAACTGCCCAATGATTTCGCGTTATTACTTGTACGCGCTAAAGTTATCACGCTGATCGTTTGCGTCCAAAATTTCTGAGCTATCAATTGGCGGCGTAGTTTATAGTAGGTGGAAGTGCCTTAAATTTGGTTATAGATGCTGGTTATAGATACATTTCACATAAGCACTGCATTTTTAACAAGAGAGGGAGATGCAAAAGAAGAAATGGCACGGAAATTGACCATAATTGAAACATTTGGCTCCGTACCCTACACTCGGGGGCAGGAGAAGAAAAGATGGAAAAGCGGGTCGCGACAAACAAACAAAAAAAAACTGGCGCAAGGAAATAAAAAAAACGAAAAATTCTGCGAAAGGGGAGCAGTATGGTCGGTCTAGTAAATAAGAGAAAAAATGTTATGAAAGAGAAGTGGCTGCTTCAACCAGCGAGAAGGGATCCAACCAGCACAAACCTTCTGTGTTTTATCAAGAGCGCTATGATGATGGTTGTTTGCTTATTACTCTGATATATATTGAAATGCAAACAGATATGAGGTAACTGTTGCAGGACTTCTTGCGTTTCTACTTTCACCAACTCAGGTAACTTCGCCGTGCCGTTTAGCGATCTGCTGTTCAGATTTTGACGAGTGAGGCCTGTGTCATTTGAGCAACTCCAGAGCTATGGCACATCGAAGAGTCTGGTGTTGTTTGCCAAACGGAAGCATCGGTAACGGAGAATCGAGAGTTTCTTCTGCCGCAGTAAACGAACATGAGAGAAGTCATTCTTTGGCGTATGGGTCCGAAGCGTGGACTTGACCATTGCTTGTTTTTTACGAAAGAAAATACTATGAGATCCGGTTCTCGCAGTTGAAAAGATCGTATGAGCCCGTCTGCAGTACTGGAATGTGGACTCGTACTGCAATACAGTCGGGTGCTTAAGTTCCCAACTGCAATTACACTACACCATACATGCACAATCATGGGAATCTAAGTGACATGGTAAGAAAGCATTACGAATATTAATAAATTTCGCGAGCGATAATATAAACAACTATCTCAGATCGCTAAGCTAATGGCTTCCAAAGATGTTTGAAGGTGTAAATTAAGCGTGCAAGCCGAGATCACGCTGCTGTTACGAGTACTGGTGGTGACAGCAATGAAGCAGTGCTCTTTACTTCAATTTCATTTCAATTTGATTTGTGATTCAGGAGCATACAAGACAAAAGCTGAGAGCGCAGCCTGACTGAAGTCCAGTCCCTGGAAATTCAACAGCGCAGCGGCAGTTCAAATGCAGCTGCCGCATAGCGCACGCAAGAGCGTACAATACTGATCTATTGACAAATGAATACATACATGCCAGAAACGAGCAATTACAATGTGCATACTGCTGGTAATTCCAGCGAACTCTAAGTTAAGCCCAACGGGTTTGTATGTTGTTTGGCAATCTATAATTTTTTTCAAAAGTCCGGTTGTTTGCAGTGTTCAGGGAAAAAGAGGAACATAGAGTCTATCGTGCCTATAACTATATAAAAAATGGGCTGCCAAAGAATATTTCATTGTATATGAAGCCCGATAAGCCGGCCGCTAAAAACGCCGCCCACCACCGGCAACTGCCATTTTTCCGTTGCGTGTGTTACGTCATGTGCTGCACGGAGCGGATCCATCATTTTCTTCCGAAGGTTCAGCGGCTGGAAATCGTTTCATTTCAATGCCAAGCTGGTGAAAGCTTAAATAGCCAGATTGCCGGCGCAGCTGACAACCGAACAAAATCACTCACCGGGGTGTGCAGGCACTCGCACAGCAATCAACTTGTTACGTCGCTGCACGCGAGTGCGCCAGTGCTGCCCGACTTTCAGGCCACTCGCGTGTTTATAAAGATATTCAATTATAAATTAAGCGCTTGACCAAACGCGTCAAATTTCGCCAGTTCATTTGTGAACGCGCGAGGATTAACGCACATAATACACTATGATCGATAATTAACAGTCACGGTTCCCTTAGGCATGTCATGGTGTTTTAACGAGTCTCACGTACCTTGTCGTTGTATTCGGGTCTCTCGGACATCATGGCGAAGAAGATGAGGGTGCCTTGTGACATGCCGAGATAAAGTAGCTGGCTTCTTCCTGTTTCGCTCAAGACGTAGTCTATCTGAGCGGGCAGGTCGTAGATGGCGTGCTCGTGAAACCTGCAGCAGAAGTGATGTTCAGAATTTGAAAACAGGTTTCTAACACGAAGCATTGCGTTGGAAGTAATTAGGTATTTCCGATGTAATCTTAAAGTGTACGTAAAAGAAAAGAACCCTTTCCGAGCTAAAATAATGGGCGAAACGTTAAAGTCAAGTAGTGCTATAGATAAAGGGGAATAAAGACAAAATATATGCTAGCGCTAAGGATTATTATTGACGAAAATGTATCATGTAAAACCTACCGTATTTGATCGAACAAAGCCAGTGCTCACTAAAATTGGCTATCTCTAGGTTATCGCTTGTTAATGTTGGTCAGCAATAACCTACAGTTACCCAACCTCACCAAGCGCTGGTAAAAATGTAATAAAATGATACATATACAAAGCTAACTCTCAGCATCCCTCGATTATTAGCTCGATACAAACTCAGGAAAGTTACCGGCATTTTTTGTAGCTGTTTGTTTGCCGATTGTGAAGACTGTGAATCTAAGCGCCATCACAAAACAAGACAAGAAATTTTGAGGTTCTTATTGCCTAAACACCGGTATGATTGCGGTACGCAGTAGTGGAACATTCCATATTAATTTTGACCTCTTAATTTTCTCTAACAAACTTGGCCTTAAATTCAAGTACGAGGGCTCTTTTGTATTTTGTTCCCCAACAAAATGCGGCTGCACTGGTCCAAAATCGAACCCACATCCTCCACCTCAGCCGCGAAGCTACCACGGCTCGTCTTAAGCGCCATCACTGTGACATGCACTAAGACGCAAAATGTTCGGTACAACCCAGTTCAGATGCACTACAGTTTGTGCATGCTACTGTGCTTCTTGCAATTTTAACGCAATAGCGTTAAAGATCTCGTTTCGCAGAAATTCCGGCGTCGGCGTCGTTGGTTGTGAGCGAATAATCATCATCTTGTCCGTGACCGAAAAATCGAGAAATATGCAAATAAAGTAAATAATAAAAATTTCCAGGGTCCGAGTGAGGAATCGAACCCGGGCCGTCTGTGTGGCAAGCAGGTGTTCTGCCACACAGCCACGCCTCTGCTTGGAAGTAAAATGAAAATAACTTCCTCTGCTTGGAAATGCAGTGAAAATAACTTTCATGTTTCGCAAACGCAAGCGTGCCTTTATATAGGGGTCGCAATATAACATGTAATATCCCAGGAATATTGCGTGGTACAAGCGTACACTGCCATCGGGCGTCAGAATATGTGACTATCATAACGACTGCATATTTTAAAGTCGGCCACCCATTACAAACGGCACACACTTTGCTGCGCGTATTCCCTTAACACCACGTAGTGGGTGCATAGCAAGTGTGCACTAAGTGGTTGAAGTAGGCACTCAGGACATGGTATCGCTATCGCGTTCAACTCTTAAAAGCGAAGATTAAGGGTCCCCCAATTTTTAGGGGCGAAGCTCCTTAGGGCGTAGGCTAGTCCGGCGTCGTAGTCGTCGTCGTCATCGTAGTAGCCACCTCTAGGTCTCAGAATGATCACTAGATCAATAGACTGCTGACCACAATAATCATCATCAGCCTGTGTTCTGCCCGCTACAGGACGAAGGGCTCCCCCAGCAATCAACCCAACCCGCCCGAGTGTTTTGACTCCATGTTACGCCTGCAAATTTCAAAAGTCCGCAACTCCACACAAGCCTTTGTCGACATTGTTCGCGCGCCCCGTCTCGGTATTGATTCCTTCGCTCTGGATGATTCTCCGTTATCGGTCCTTGTCATGGCGTGAAATTTCCAGGTGCCATTCTTTTTCTTTGTTCTCAATATCATCTACCATATCGCCTACCCCTGCTTCTTCTATAACACACTGTGCTGTCTTTGTTCCTCTTAGCATTAATCCTATCATTTTTTATTCAATCGCACTCTTAGTGGTACTTAATATCTTATCGAGTTTCTTCTTGGGTTTCTAAGGTAGTTCAGTTTATTATTCTAGAGTTCCTCAAGCCATATCGTTGCTTTGAGAAGAAAAGCCTTTGTAGTTAATTCGATTTGTAACGAATAACGATCAAGATGATGTAGCTCTTACGTGAAATTCCAGAATGACCTTGACTTAACATCTAAGGTCCGGTGCTTTCTGCCAAACGTGTTGCCCCGTGTGTTGCCGAGCCAGACGTCGTAGCCGTTGTCAGCGAGAACGAACCCTGTGGTGAAAGTGCACACTTAGCCAACTTGCAATAAACTGTTATTAGCTCTACAGCACGACAAGGTGTCATTAGCACTCGCAACTTGGGACACGTTATATGCAGGGCTCTACAATTAACACTAATGAATAAACACTAATGAATAAATTGTGTGGCTGTGATGGCACAACAGTCACCGGCAACCAACTAATATGAATTCTGCGATTACACACAACGTCCTTGCAATGAATTTTCGTCATTACATTCGTGAAGAGGACGCGAGGAGATCGAGTAAAATAAACGAAATTCTATTTTAGAAAGAAGAATAGCATAAATGAATAGACCTTTTTTTTTTTTTTCAAAATATCCCAGGACGCTCCACGGGCGCTCGGAGTACTGTGAAAAAAATCCACGCATCTCTACGAAGTGATTCATGACGAGTGGGCGCAGCTTTGGGTATCGTATTCGTGAGTAACCGTACTTTACCCGAGCGTTGCCCCATATAATGTCAATTGAGTGACACAAAGTGTATATAGAAATGTAAATTTATTTCGCCTTCCAGTCGTCTTAGGCAATTCAAGGAAGATTTAGAAAATTGGTGGAGTAGAGGATATGCCTCAAAAATGAATCCAAGAACCCGCCATCTTACCGGTGCCAAGACACCATTTTGATATGGATAATTTGTTCGCACATATAGTGCTTGAGGGTTAATTGGTGTATTCATGTGGGAGGTAGTGGCCAAGTACTGCACCAGGGTGGCCAATCCTGCTCTGGTGAGGGAGTGCATTGCTGGCTGTGGTCGCCAGTGAGGCTGCACCCCAGGCCTTTTTACACAATTCTATCATCACGCGGATTTTTTTTTTAATCCGGTTGGGAATTGTCCGGCACCGGGATTCGAACCACGGACCTCTTGCATGCGAGGCTGATGCTCTAACCACTACGCCATCGCTGCATCCTTGGCTACGTTTAACGCCAGAACTTTATCTAGTGAGGCGAGTCTAGCTGTACTATTCGAGGAATTAGAGGGTGTTAAATGGGATGTAGTTAGGGCTCAGTGAGGTTAGGAGGACACATGAGGCGTATACAGTGCTGAAGAACGGACACGTACTATGCTATCGTGGCTTAGCTGACAGAAGAGAACTAGGGGTGGGGTTCCTTATTCATAAAAATATAGCTGGTAATATAGAGGAATACTATAGCATTAATGAGAGGGTGGCATGTATCGTAATTAAGTTTAATAAGAGGTACAAGATGGAAGTGGTACAGGCCTACGCCCCTACATCAAGCCATGATGATCAACTGGTTGAACGCTTCCACGAAGACGTAGAATCAGCAATGAGTAAGGTAAAGACACAGTATACTGTACTGATGGGCGACTTTAATGCAAAGGTAGGCAAGAAGCAGGCTGGAGATCATGCAGTTGAGGAATATGGCATCGGCTCTAGAAACGCCAGAGGGGAGTTACTAGTAGAATTCGCAGAACGCAATAATTTACGGATCTTGAATACCTTCTACAGAAAACGGGCTACTCGTAAGTGGACGTGGAAGAGTCCTAATGGCGAAACTAAAAATGAAATAGACTTCATAATGTGTGCACACCCGGGCATTGTACAGGATGTGGAAGTAGTTAACAAGATCCGATGCAGTGACCACAGAATGGTAAGATCTAGAATTCACCTAGACTTTTTTATTCAGGTACCCTAAAGGCCCAGAAGGCATTACATAGGGGCGATACAGTGAATGTAACAATAAATAAAATACACAATAAACAATAAAGTAAGAATAGATGAAGAACATGTAAACATGAAATGGTGTAAAAACAACTACATGTGATAGTAATATACAATGTGTAAAAAAAAAAAGAAAAAAAATATAAGGTAACATTTCGTTAAAGAATTGAAGCGCTTAAGAGTAACATCAGCAGTATCACATGACACTGATAGGAACACTAAATAAACTAGATAAGCGAAAGAGTTATATGAATTCTTCACAGAGCACAAAAAGAATTACATCTTAAAACGCAACGTCAGGAGATGCAAGCGAAAATCAGCGCCAGAGGGAAGGGGGTACACGTCTTGATAACAATTAGCTCAAAGTTCTAGTAATGACCTTAGACTATCTACAAATGAGTCATGATTCATAATGCCTACAATGTCAGCAGGAAGAGCATTCCATTCACGAATGGCGAGGAGAAGTGGCGAGTGAAAAAACAGATTAGTGCGGGCGAAAATAGGTTCAATTTTATGTTGGTGATCGAATCGCGACGTTATATGACTAGCTGGTCTGATATTGAAGGTATCGTGGGACGACTGATTGAAGTGAAGCTTATGAAAGAAGGACAATAGTGTCAGCAATCTGCGCTTTTCTAGAGGAGCTAAACTAAGTGAAGATTTGATTTCAGTTACGCTTGATGTTCGTGAGTAGTTTTTTGTGATGAAGCGAGCAGCCTTATTTTGTACAGATTCCAGTTTCTGTTTGAGGTAGGCCTGATGCGGATTCCAGATTAAGGAGGCATATTCAATTTTTGAGCGTACTAAGGTCTTGTAAGCAAGAAGTTTAGTCTCTGAGTTTGCCAGATGCAAATTTCGCCTTATGAAGCCAAGTGTTCGCGATGCTTTACTAACAATTGCGTCTATATGAGCATTCCATGACAGGTCAGATGACAAATGGACACCGAGGTATTTTATTGTGGAAACAGAGTCTATGGGCATGTTGTTCAAGGTGTAGTCGTATAACACGGGGTTAGCCGTTGTCCCGAACCTGATAGCTTTTGTTTTATTTACGTTAATTTGCATTTGCCAATCCTTGCACCATTTACTAAGATTTTCAAGGTCACACTGAAGGTACCTGGTATCCTGAGGGTTAGTAATTTGTCTGTAAATCACGCAATCATCCGCAAATAATCTAACTGTGGAATGCATACCATTACTAATATCGTTAATATAAACTAAAAACAAGATAGGCCCGAGCACGGAACCCTGCGGTACTCCAGATTTGACGTGAATTAACGGAGACGATTGGTCATTAACGAATACATATTGGTACCGGTTACTTAAGAAGTTGGTAATCCACCTAACAATTTTTGTATTTATGTTAGGACCTGTAAGTTTATGAACAAGCCGCAGGTGAGGAACCTTGTCGAAGGCCTTCGCGAAGTCAACAAATATAGCGTCAGTTTGATGCAAGCAGTGAACAGAGTGATGCAAGTCATTAGTTAATTCGAACAATTGCGTTTCGCAAGAACGACCGTGTAAGAAACCATGCTGATTGATAAAGAAAAAGTTATGTTCTGTAAGGAACTTCATGAGAGCAGAAGAAATTATATGTTCTAGGAGTTTGCAACACGTGCTAGTTAAAGAAATTGGTCTGTAATTAGATGGGTCAGATGGGTCACCAGATTTAAATATGGGAATTACGCGAGCTTCCTTCCAATCATTTGGGACGCATCCCGTGTCGATAGACTGCTGGAAAAGTACGGCCAAAGTGTTACATATTGCAGGTTTTGACATTTTGAGAAGCTTAGGGCAGATGCCATCAGGACCAGGAGCCGCATTAGTCGGAAGACGATCAATGCAGGAGTGTATCCCTTCCGGGGTAATATTAATGTCGAGCATGCTTGAATGCAAAATAGGGACATCAAGGTTACCTGGAACAGAGGCCTCATTCGTGAAAACAGACGAAAAAAACTCGTTGAATTCTGCAGCGACACGTGTCGGAGAAAGAATGTTACCATTTCTGGATAGGTACACCGTCGAATTTGTTGCGTAATTAGGCTTAAGAACTTTCCAAAACTTTTTTAGTGTCATTGCGAAGCATGTTTGAAATGTCGCGGTTGAAAAATTTATCTTTGGCTGTTGTTATTTCAATTCCGCATAAGTGCGCATGCTCGCGATAGAGCCTCCAGTCTTCCTCAGATGCTGATAGTTTAGCTTTGGAGTATAAACGTTTCTTTTTGTTAATAGTGCGTTTCACATGCGTCGTAAACCAAGCGCTATGCGTGGAGGTGGTTATTTTGATTCTAGGAATATGTTTTTCTTTTAGTGTGATCATCTGGTCACGAAGGAGTACCCAGTTTGTATTGACGTCGCGCTGGTAAAATGATTGCAAAAAGTCGATAGAAAAGGCTGAAAGGTCAGTGATAAGCCCGTCTACATTCGCTCGGTTGTAATCAAATATAACCTTCGCGCTATTTTCACCCTTTTGCAGAGCGCATACGACCTCACAATGCAAGATATTGTGGTCGCTGACGCCATCCAAAACGTTCACCGAAACATTATTTGGTTCCGTAGTTAGTATAAGGTCTAAAAGCGAATCACCACGAGTGGGAACAGAGACCATTTGGTGCAAATCAAACGACGAGAGTATGTCAAGAAAATGTTGACATTCACGTTTTCTTGTGCTATCCAGGGGTCTGCATGCTTGCCACTCAATATTAGGATAGTTGAAATCTCCGGCAAGAAATATTGGCGATGTTGGGTACTTGTCTTGAACAAAACTTAAAGACTCGTTTAAATAATCAGGAAATTCGTGAGACGAATCAGGTGGGCGATAGCAGACGCCAATAACACAGGTCCTACGTGTGGGTAGACACAGAGCAATCCATAAGATTTCGAGGCAGGGAATTAGTTTCAATAACACAAGCTTCTAAACTATTTTTTACCGCGACCAACACACCACCCCCCTCTCGATTCAACCCTATCTTTCCTAAACAACGAAAATTCACGAGACAGGGACAATTCATGATCAGAAATGTCGAGTGACAACCAGGTTTCAGTGCCTAGAATTATGTCTGCCGAACATGATTCAACATAAGAACACAGGTGATCTTGCTTACGAAACAGACTGCGGAAGTTTGACACAAGAATGGACAGATGCGTATCACAGCGTTCCTGCTTTCGTCACTGGGTTTTCGCGGGGACTTGACGCTTCGGCAGGGCATTTACTTCGTTCGTGGTCTGATCCAAGGCGTAAATCGTGTTATCTAGTAGAAGCTTGTCAAACAGAAGTTTGAATTTTTGACCAGGTTTTTGTTTGGAACGAGCGAAATTTCGGAGCTTCTTCCTAATTAGCTGCATCCTCGGTGAAAAGTCTTCTTCAATCCACACACGAGACGATTCTAACTTTTTCGATTTAAATGCATTTTTCAGTACGTTGGTTTTTTCTTTGAAGTTGAGGAATTTCACAATTATTGGCCGAGTATGGCCCGGTCTTTTTTGTCCTATTCGATGAGCACGTTCAATTTCACCAGCTGCAATCCCTAAGTTTTTAGAAACGAACTCATTTACGAGCCCTTCTGTTTCGTGCCATGTCTCCATGCCACCTCCATGCCACCTCACCAGTTCCGGAGGATCCTTCTATTTTGGAAAGACGCCTTTTTATTTCGATTATGTTCGTTTGGACATCTTTCACTTTCCCTAAGATGTCTTTCTGAAATTTTTCGCTAGACGCAACCATATCCTTGACAATGGTAAGAAGTTGGTCGACCTTGTCAGGACCAGGGTTCGATTCGACGTCTCCCGCGCGAAGCAACAGGACTTGAGGAAAGAACGGCAGAAACTGATACGCAAGAAGCCGATTAATGAACTAGCTCTGAGAGGGAAAGTACAGGAATTCAGAGTTTCACTTCAGAATAGGTACGGGGCTTTAACCGAGGAAACCGACCTTAGCGTTGACGCAATGAATGATAATCTGACTAGTATCATTAAGGAGTGTGCAGCGGAAGTCGGGGGGTACAGTCGTTAGACAGGACACTGGTAAGCTATCCCAAGAGACGAAAAACCTTATTAAGAAACGTCAAACCATGAAAGCCTCAAATGCAACATACAAAATAGAGCTGGCGGAGCTTTCCAAGTTAATCAATAGGCGTAAAGTAGCCGACATAAGAAAGTATAATATGGAGAGAATTGAGCATGCTCTAACGAACGGAAGAAGCCTCAAAGCTACGAAGACAAAACTGTGCATAGGCAAAAATCAGATGTATGCATTAAGGGGCAAGGAAGGCAAGGTCACAACCAATATGGATAGAATAGTTGAGGTAGCGGAAGAGTTCTACAGAGATCTGTACAGCAGCCGAGACAGTCAGGATGATAACGTAAGAAGCAATAATAGCCCAGAGGAATCTGACATCCCACCAGTATTGGCCGAAGAAGTAAAGAAAGCCCTAAAGGGAATGCAAAGAGGCAAAGCGGCTGGTGAGGATCAGGTAACATCAGACCTGTTGAAAGACGGTGGAGAGATTATGTTAGAAAAACTGGCCACCCTGTATACGAAGTGTCTCTCGACAGGGAGGATACCAGATTCTTGGAAGAATGCCAACATCATCTTGATCCATAAGAAAGGGGACGTCAAGGACCTGAAAAATTACAGGCCCATCAGCTTACTGTCCGTTGTCTACAAGCTATTTACAAAAGTAATTGCTAACAGAATTAATACGACATTAGAGTTCAATCAACCAAAGGACCAGGCAGGATTTCGTACAGGCTTCTCAACAACAGACCATATTCATACTATCAATCAGGTGATAGAGAAATGCGCGGAATACAACCAACCCCTATACATAGCCTTCATAGATTACGAGAAGGCATTTGATTCGGAGGAGACATCAGCAGTCATGCAGGCACTGCGGAATCAGGGCATCGACCAAGCTTATATAAACATAATGGAAGAAATCTACACCGGATCCACAGTCACTATAGTCCTCCATAAAGAAAGCGACAGAATCCCAATAAAGAAGGGCGTACGGCAGGGAGACACGATCTCTCCAATGCTATTCACAGCGTGTTTACAGGAGGTTTTCAGGGCCCTAGATTGGGAAGAGTTAGGGATAAGAGTTAATGGAGAGTATCTCAGTAACCTGCGATTCGCTGATGACATTGCATTGATGAGTAACGCAGGAGACGAATTACAGCTTATGATTAGTGAACTGGATACGGAAAGTAGAAGAGTAGGTCTGAAAATTAATATGCATAAAACTAAAGTAATGTGGAACAATCTTGGAAGAGAACAGCGCTTTGCGATAGGTGGCGAGACACTGGAAGTTGTAAAGGAGTACGTCTACTTGGGACAGGTAGTAACCGCGGAGCCGAACCATGAGAGTGAAATAACTAGAAGAATAAGGATGGGATGGGGCTCAATCGGCAAGCATTATCAAATCATGAATGGTAGTCTACCACTATCCCTCAAGAGGAAGGTATATAACAGCTGCATCTTACCGGTACTTACCTACGGAGCAGAAACCTGGAGACTTACAAAGAGGGTTCAACTTAAACCGAGGGCGACGCAGCGAGCGATAGAAAGGAAAATGATAGGTGTAACCTTAAGAGACAGGAAGAGAGCAGAGTGGGTCAGGGAACAAACGGGGGGTTAAGGATATTATAGTTGAAATCAAGAAGAAGAAATGGATATGGGCCGGGCACGTAGCACGTCGGCAGGATAACCGCTGGTCATTAAGGGTAACTGACTGGATTCCAAGAGATGGCAAACGCGTGAGGGGGGAGACAGAAAATTAGGTGGGTAGATGAGATTAAGAAGTTTGCAGGTATAACGTGGCAGCAGAAAGCACAGGACCGGGTTGATTGGCGAAACATGGGAGAGGCCTTTGCCCTGCAATGGGCGTAGACAGGCTGATGATGATGATGATGATGATAGTGCTTGACGTGTGCCATTGTGACACAGGTTGTCTTCAGAAGCATCAGCATCTAGGCACATTTTAGTAGAGATCACCCCATCAGTAGTCTCCTCGATAGGTGATTTTCGCCGGGAACAGCAATCTCTAACCTTATAATTAGCCTATGCCTACAGAGTTGAAGTCTATTCGCCTCGAGATCTTTGAGCGGCGCCCCCCTCGCGTGTGACGTCAGGGAGAGGACTCGGATGCAGCGCTTCGCGCGCGCTCTCTACGGGAAGGCTGCTCCACGCTGCCGGCCTGTCTATCGTGCTCGAGTTATTAGAACATTAGTGGGCAAGTTCATGAAGCAATTTGCACTGAATGTTCAAGCAAAATGCCCAGCGAAATCAATCGGAGTTACCGACAGGAGCACGTTTTGTGTCGATTCCTCCTGGTGTCATCTGCTAGCCATCCATGTGTACATCTGCTTCTATGTCGAATATTTCTTTTCGCGAGTGTTCTATGGCCGTGGCGCACTCAAAATGACTTTCCTGCCCGTTTTCGATGACTGACTTCACCGTTCGGGCTTCGGTTTCCATGTCTGCGTTAAAGCGCAATAAATGTATACCGCGTGCTGCGCGTGTTCGGTTGCCAAGCCTGCTCCTTCGGTTCAATTCCTCTATTCGGAGTTTTAAGCGCACGACAAACGGCGTGTGATGTCATTCAAACAAATTAAATGGCGTTATCAGCAACAACGCTTGATTAAATCCACATTTTTAGCAGCTGCTGTGTGAGCGCGTCGTAAGTACTTTAAATTTAAACACGAAATAAGCAGGGTCAGTGAAAAGGGGATGCACGACGGTGATATCAAATATCGGTAGGTTGTCCGGAGTTGTTTTCTTTCTTTTTTTCTGCAACGTATTTTAATCTTTACGTTAAATCAACGTTTGTTCACTGGTTCACGGTGTTCTGAAAGTAGGCTGAACAGAATTGGTGTAATCATACTAACGTAGATAAATGCGAAGCTTTCTCATCGAACGTCGTAAGATGTATTTGCAATGCAATACTGTAAATCAGTGTCAACGGTAGACTCCTGATAGGGCTTGGTGCGATCACTGTACTACAAAAACTCGGGTTCCTTATGCATTTGCCTAAGTTGACTCAAAGGCTTTCGAAAGCCACCTTTTTCTTCAGTCGATGTATTGTTCCTTCGCCGCCCCCCGTCCGAGTGCTTTCTGGACGTAACGTGGTTTTGAACTGCCTTCAGGATCGGAGGCATTACAAGCTTTCTACACATCACTCGGTTTTGCATCGCCTCCGAGATCGGCCCGCCAATCACGGAGGCAATGCAAAGCGACGATGTCATGTGATGATGTCATCATGTGACGTGACGTTATGACGTCACAAATTTTGGTGGTCTGGGGTGTCACGATGACGTCATCATGTGATGAATTTTCGCATTACTCGTGTTGACGCTGGCGACGCGGTACGCCGACGGTCAATTTTCGCGTTTGATGATGAATCTAAGCCCCTTAAATATTCAATCTTGTTGCAGCGTGGTAAAGCACGGTCCACCAGTGTGAGGACGCGGGATCGACGAGCACACGGAGAACCACAAACAAATACGCTTTATCAATCACTGAAAAAACTGCAACGTCTTCTTCGTCCCTGCGCTCGTCCAAAAACACTCGCGCTGCTTCGTTTTCGCCACCACTGGCACATACGCGCGGCAATAGCAATAACCAGCGAAATGGGTGAAATGAAAGGTGGGAAAGCGCTCTCTTTCTCCTCTTCCTGGACATATTCACCGATTTTTCCTACTGTTTACCAAGCTGTACTACCGCGGCGTCAAATGAAATACAAACAGCAGATCGCGTTGCCCAAGCATTAGAAACCGTATAGTGCGCGCATCCTGTCATCGCCATTGACAGGCCCGCACAGTCGATTAGGCAGCGCTGCGCGATCGAAAGCATGAATGTGGCTCACGAGCGGCAAACCGCATGATCGTGTCTATCTCTAATCATAAGGGTCGAACTGTACCACGCGCACCACTGCTAGCGTTTCATTCGGAGCGATCTTATTCGAATCCAGCTCGCCCTATCTATGCTAGGTGTCCGCAATAACCCGCTGGTCGATGAAGTTATAGATTTCATTTTGTCCGCCAACGTTGTGTGCATGTGCACAAGTCCACATGACTACAATTGGGAGTGGAGTGTGAATTTTCGTTCAACTCCTGTTTACACAACGCTGATTTTTGCGAATAAGCCACAAAATTGATCGCGCTTCGATTCCAAAGCAGCGTAGACTCCCTTTAACTCACTTGACGGGGGGCATTCGCGCTTTCACGTAAGCTATTTCAACGCCATCCAGCTCAGTGAATGACGCTACGAACTGGGGGGGCATGAACCTGACCGCGATGGCTGTGGGTATACAGAACATATGTTAAATGTTAACGTTTCTTAACCTGTTGCAATACTAGCAGTCATTTCAAGAAATATCATAAGAAGAAAATCCAGCTAGCAGTCGAGGAACGTCGTGCGATGCGAGCGAACTATAACGAAAATGCTGATGTTTTAGCCAGAGAGTAGCAGACGACAAAAGCCGAATCCCCGCCGTTGCGTCATCGGGGCGCCGTTCGCAGCGCCGCCATCGGTGGCACACGAGGCGAATTGTAAAAGTTTTTTTTTTTTTTGTCTCACATATGTTTCGACTATAGCAACGGCTCTATACCGTGACCAAAACGGAAGACAAGGCTGGCTCCTGAGAAGCTGCGCCCCTTAAAGTGTGTACGTCGAGCTAGCCGGCTGCTTGGTCGCCCGCTTCTGATTGGCGCCGTTGTAAGAGGAAACAAAACAAACACGTCATTACTTGTTGACTATTACTAAATCCCTAATAATACACATATCCGAATGCACCTGTATGTAATTGTACGTATGAAATGTGATAGGAATAAGACAGTCAGTGTATTACCAAGCGGATGTATATCGGGTAGCAGTTAAGCGGTATGCGTGTCATCGCGTGCCGATACCGTCAAGACGTACTGTCGTGAGCAAAATGAGCTGGAACACCAAATTCATGCACATTGAACGATTACTTGTAATTTACTCATATGAATGTGACGTATTGAATTGCAAGAGATACATTTACACTTGATCATTTAACGTCGTAAATACTGCGCTTGCCAACTGCGTTTAAAAGGTAATCTCGGCGCTCGATCTCAAATTGCCCATAACTATACATATCTGCGGTATATGTGGTGACCTCTGGGCTTACGCGCGAGGACACCACCGGCATTTGTAAAATCCAACGCCTGCAGTTAGTGTCAACGAAGGATAGTGGACGCTTATCGTTTGTCACCTACAGTGAAAGCGACGCGCACGCTGTCTAGTTAACCAAATTTATCTTACTAAATGCCGATTATACTCTCTCGCGTACTCTTGAAACATCAAAACCCTACCTTATGCCCTTCGACAGTATAAGTGAACGCTGATTATAAACGCATCTTCGAATTTCATAGACCGCTTCTGGACTTCATCTTAAAAACCGAGTTTTATATTTGATTTAATTTCTGCGGCAGAGCATACTAGCGCAAAAAAACAAAAACAAAAAAAAAAGGAGTGACGCTTCAGAACCGCTCAGCTTCTCCAACATTGGCATGCGGATACACTATACAGATGGAAATCGTAGAGGCCATCGCAGATATGCATAGAGGTTAATAATTGAATTCCGGAGTAATATGCTGCACCTTGCCAAGTTTCTTTTATCTGAGAAGTGCTAGCACGGCACAAGTCGAAAGCTAAAGCATGAGGCCCACGAGCTCATCGCGGTGGCAGCTACGGCGTAAACTTTTTCCCCGTGAGCGCTTACTCGCCGCGCTTACTCGCCTTTGGTGGCGCTCTGTGCTTGGAGAAGGTATATTAGAGTGCTGCGCCTTAGCAAGCTTTGGAAAGTGTAAGGAGAGACAGATGAGCAAGACGAGTTTTTCGCAGATAGAGCTAGGTAAGTGCATCATTAGAAGAGGTGGTGACGTCATCGACGTAGACAAGCTCACGGACCAAACCTCCTGTTCCACCAGAACCTCCTGCTTCGATTAGGCATCTTCAGCAGGAAGTGGTCGAATCGACTTCCGCTGATCTTCAAGAGGCATTGCATGAAGCGGGAAACTGAATCATGGACCCTAATGCGTGGCCACGCTTGCCGGCGTAGACACGGAGTTCAGAAATTTAGAAGAAACGACGACAATGCTCAAGAACATCCCCATCACACTCTGCTATCAATGTCATGCTTCGTCGAATAATTGACGCCCTGCTGTCACTGTTTTCATGGTATAAATAATGCACCTCTGGCATGGACTGCCTCAAAAATTATGCACGCGATAAATGGTTTCTCGCATCAGTACCGTAGCCTGGGGTGATGTATATAAAGGAGGCCTCCTCATTCATAATGCAGAGCAATCATAAAACGTGTATCTTTCATATATTTCATCAATTCCGTCATACCATCACTAGGCCTCATTTCTCATCCCATCTCCATTTCTTTCTTACGGCTACACAGACTCGCACTTGAGGAATTGCTTGATAGTTATGCTTGAGTATTGTACGTGTGCTCTAAGGCCTCTTTTGTGCATGAATTGAATCAGTGTATGTTGGAATTTGTTATCTTTTATTGTAGCCAGTCGTGCAATTGTAGCGAAACCCAGCTTGCAGAAAGAGAGGGGCGCGTTCCGATCGCAAGCATGGACATCTCAAGATGTTGAAAACTTGGGCCTGTCGAAAATACAGCACAGGATCACGATGCCAACAATACAGGAAGGAAATGAGCACCAGGCTCTAGTATGCATGTGCCTGCATCACAGGAAGGGAGTAGTATAGACAAGTAACAAAGAGTGGTAGATACGACCAGTTCTACATTAAGATGACAGCCGGTGCAAAGGCCACATCAGCCCCGAGCCTCCTAAGTCTCCCTATCTCTGTTGCTCTCCACTAAACCTATTCGCCGGAGCAACAGGTCAGAAGCATTACACTTAGGCCGTCCTCTCGACTGAGTGAATTTCACAGAGAAAAACGAGAATTAAAAAGAGACGAGGAACTCACCGAGTGATTGGCCAGGGAAGTCGAGCACCAGGGACGCGGAATCTGCGAGGAGTCCCGTCATGAGGAACACCGGACCGCGTCCTCCACACCAGCGGTCCTGGGAGACGCTGATGTGAGCGCATGAACCTTCCCTTCCGTGGGGTATTCGGTGCATCTGCAGAATGTAGCCATCCTCAGTGGCTACCTCGTGGGTCTCCAAGGGGTAGCCGTTGTCTCCTATTAGATTCTCCTGGCAATAGAATAAAAATGTGGCTTTGACGAAAGACACACCACTCATTTTTTTTTTTTTTCGTAGCGGCAGATGTCGAGGCTACAAAAAAGGGGAGGAGTCGCACGAAGAAAGGATGTACTCATAACGGTTCTACCAGTCCGGACACATGCCATTTCCTCACGTCGTGCACCAGCCTTCTCATCCCGTCGCCTCATATATTACGATGTTGATAATGTGTACGGGGTTGTGCTGCGGGCCGGAGTATCCCTTAGACTAGCTGACCATTGCGTTTGCATCTGCCTGACTTTCCACTGCAAGCAAAATTTCGAAACGTATACGCTGTCACGACCAAGAACGACGCTGCGGTTCGGGCGTGTGGGCGGCTAGAGCGAGAAAGAGAAAGACGAGGCAGATGAAGAAACTTCCTTCACAGTTTACAAGACCACTCAATTCTTGGCCAATCCCCCCACAGTGGGTGTGAGCCACAGTGGAAGGTAAACAAGAACAAGAAGAACAAGAACAGCCGGCCCAGGAACGGGTGCTGTCTCTGTGTCTGATTCTTTACAACGCTTAAAGCCACGCAATAATAATAATACTAATAATAATAAATATTATTATTATTATTATTATTATTATTATTATTATTATTATTATTATTATTATTATTATTATTATTATTATTATTATTATTATTATTATTATTATCATTATTATTATTATTATTATTATTGGGGTTTAACGTCCCCAAACCCCGATATTATTATGAGACGCCGTAGTGGAAGACTGCGGAAATTTCGACAACCGGCGGTTCATTATCGTGCCTTTCTCAAGCCGTTCTGCCACTCGTGTCATAGCCAGATTAAAGAGCATAGGTCCGAGGATGGATCCCTGGGGTACACCCCTGTCCAAGTAATAGGTTCTGGGGCTCCATCCCGGTGCCTTGCCATGGAGCTTGATAGGCCTGCTCTGGAGGAAGCTGCGGATCCAATTGTATGCCTTTTGGCTAGGGTACCTTGCTGCTAATTCCTCCAATATGACCTCTTGTTTCACATTGTCGAAAGCCTTACGCATATCAACTGCTAGAATGTAGTCGGGCACCTGTTTGCGAGACCTGCGGTTTATTACTCTGCGGAGCAACCATAGGCAGTCATTTGTACCCATGTTTGGACGAAAACCTGCTAACCGACCTTCGAGTGACAATACTCCTACGCGATGCACACACTGTCAGACGCTGTGCCGAGCAGATTTAGAACATCTGATTTGGACATGCGCAGCTTTCTCAAAAGGCAGACGGCGCATACAACATCTGCTGCATAGCGACATGACCGCTTTACGGAATTTAATAATGTCCGACCATGAAGCACAGAAAGCTCTGGCAATGTACGGTAGTCAAAGTGGCCTGTTTAGAGTGGTGTAGGAGAGGTCGCCTGACCCGTGCGAAGGCGTGAGTGACATGAAGCTGCTCATCATCCTTTATTCCCCTTACCCATTTCCCACCTCATCCCCAACAGCGGCCAAGAGTCGTCCCTTTCCTTTAATAAAGGTCATGTTGTTGTTGTTATCGTGCCCCTAAACCTGAGCACATGGGCCTCAAGCATTTTCGCCTTCATCGAAAGTGTGGCCGCAGCGGCCGGGATTCGATCCCGCGACCTCTACAGCCACAAAAGCTGATGCTCGCGACCTAATATCAACTTCTTCATCCTAATAAGATCTTAACGCTTCCATCTCATCCTACGAAAATATAACGTTTTTGCTAAAATGAGAGGGACCCAATTCAAAAAGGTTTGTGTCAGCAAGTATTGTTGACCGCTAGCTGACAGGCTTCGCTAATGATACGTGTACATCGCGATTGGCTGGAATTTTCTTTTCTGAACAATTTCACTGTAAGAGATTGTTATGGATACGGACTCAGTCATGCTGGTATGCTAGCCTATCCGGACCTCTCTTGGGCACCTACAAAAACTGCAAGGCCACAGTGAAGGACTACACTTTCACTCGCTTTGCGGTTGACCTAACGCTAGCTTACCTTCTCAGTTTCGGCGCAACCGCGTGCCGGAAACTTTGAAACCTGGTTCACAAAGATTTTTTCGTTGCGTTCCGAATGATTTCCTTTTCCTTTTTTTTTTTTTTTTTTTTTGCCGATCACCTTCGCAAGGTTGTCATTCGCCATCAGGATTGGCCCGAGGAAATTTCATAAGAAACTTGCTTGTATAGATGTCTATATTCACCCGGGTTTTTAACAAACAAAAAAAAAAGCCGGCTTTTCGAATTATCGAGTATGGTTTATGTCACAGCGTTAACCGAATAATCGAGAAAGGCTGCACTCACAATTCCGGTACAACCTCCGCCATCTTTGCCGCCACCCGGGATGAGTCTGGAAGTGAGGTTGAGAGCGAGACCGAAGCTGGTCACCACGAAGCGAGGCAGAAGCTGGGCGATGGCAACCATGGCGTCCCGAGCTGAGGATTAACGATGATTTTCACACTAAAACCCTCGCTCTTTGCTTCGCGTAAAAACGGGCAGAGAATAGAAATAGTTTAAAGCAACAAGGAGACAGCAGTGTTTTTCTTGTGTAAAGGAAAGATATACCTGTCATTCGAGTAACAGCAGGTTGCTGACAAGTTCTTCGTAATTTCCGCCTGATCTCGTTTTGCTGTGAGTGCTAAATGACAGGAAAATGTATCTCACGATGGCGCTAGTGTTTCTGTCGGCGACTCCAGGCAGCCGGCTATCAAACTCAACAAAGCCGGCAATTCAAGGTGTCTGCACGATGCATGACGGCTTTCGCTCGAAGTCTGAGAGTGAAAAAGTCCGACGATATTTTCCTCGCTCGTATATAAAAGCGCGCGTTAAGAGCGTCGCGACGCCGCGACGTTTTTTACAGGGCCATTCCAGGCGCGACGTATGAAAAGAGGCGCCTCTGCGCTTGCGATGTGCGCCCTGTTCTTACAACTCGTGGCAACAAAGGTGACGCTCGGCATGCGACACTGCGCACGCTACTCAGCGTAGGAGGTTGCGGGGATTCACCGGAGGCTGTTTTTTATTGGTGACGTGCTCATCCGCCAGACGACGCCCTCCCCCTTCGCGACGTCTTCCGGGAGAAAACAAAAACGAACGCATCCGTACAAACGAATATAGGAGGAAGGGGGGGGGGGGTACACTTATTAGCTTTCCGTGGTCAGGGCCACGCTGCGGTGCGGTGTGTTGGCCCAGATAACCGTTCAGAATAACAACAGCCGCTTTTCAGGACGCGTGATTAGTTCCTCCGATTATTTGTCATCGGAATGTAAGACTCAATAAAAAAAAGATTGGGGGGACCCTTAATCTTCGCCTTTAAGAGTTGAACGCGACAGCGATATCCTGTCCCGAGTGTCTACTTCAACCACTTAGCGCATACTTGCTATGCGCCCACTACTTGGTGTTGAGGGAATACGCGCAGTAAGGTGTTAGCGTTTGTAATGGGTGGCCGGCTTTAAACTACGAAATCATTATGATAGTCACATATTCTGACGACCGATGGCAATGCACGCTTGTACCACGCAATATTCCTGGGATATTACATGTTATATTGCGACGCCTATGTAAAGGACGCTTGCGTTTGCGAAGCATGAAAGTTATTTTCACTGCATTTCCAAGCAGAGGAAGTTATTTTCACTCTATTTCCAAGCAGCGGCATGGCTGTGTGGTAGAACACCTGCGTGCCACGCAGACGGCCCAGGTTCAATCCTCACTCGGACCCGGAAATTTATTATTTATTGTATTTGCATCTTTCTTGATTTTTCGGTCACGGTCAAGATGATGATTTTTCGCTCACAACCAACGACGCCGACGCCGACACCGACGCCGGAATTTCTGCGAAACGAGCTCTTTAACGCTATCGCGTTAAAATGCAGTGCTGACGAAGCAAGGGGCCAAACAAACTTTAATGCGTCAGTTTTAACTGCCGCTGCCTCATTCTTTGTCACGTGACTGATCATCTCGTGAGAACTTTATTGACACGATGCTGGGTTAAGTAGCCGGCTTCTTCCGTCGACGTTTTAGGCTCGGCACTGTCACGATTGTAATTTATGGATTCAGGGTAATGCATCCGCATTATATGAAGCAGTGATCTATATTTGATCTGCATAATACAAGATGGCCTTGAGCGCACGCACTGATTGATGAACTGTGCAAGTGCACCAGTTCCGATACATTTTGCAAGGTCACCAGTGTGTGTGCGCCCGCGGTACCGCTGTTAACCTCCTGCAGCGACCTTTACGGTTGAACTCTACTTCGTTTCACACATTTCATTCAAGGATGTGGAAGCTACGTAGAAGTACGCCGATCATAGTGGGTAAAGTTTTTCGATGATACTATGTGATCTCAAACGTTCGCGCAAACCAAGCACGATCCTGCACGCAAGACAAGGCGGCGGGCTGCGAGGGAAAAACGTCAGTATGAGCAGAAAGATACTTAACAATACTTTCCACAACGTTCCAATGACTGCAGGGCACACTTCGGGCGAGAAAACGGGTACGGAGAAAGAAAGAAAGATAGAAAGAAAGAAGGAAGGAAAGACAGAAAGAAAGAAAGAAAGAAAAAAAGAAGGAAAGAAAGAAAGAAAGAAAGAAGGAAAAAAAGAAAGAAGGAAAGAAAGAAAGACAGAAAGAAAGATAGAAAGAAGGAAAGAAAGACAGAAAGAAAGAAAGGAAGAAAGAAAGAAAGATAGAAAGAAGGAAAGAAAGACAGAAAGAAAGAAAGAAAGAAAGAAAGATAGAAAGAAGGGAAGAAAGAAAGAAAGAAAGAAAGAAGGAAAGAAAGACAGAAAGAAAGAAAGAAAGACAGAAAGAAAGAAGGGAAGAAAGAAAGATAGAAAGAAGGAAAGAAAGACAGAAAGAAAGAAAGAAAGATAGAAAGAAGGGAAGAAAGAAAGAAAGAAAGAAAGAAGGAAAGAAAGACAGAAAGAAAGAAAGAAAGAAAGATAGAAAGAAGGGAAGAAAGACAGAAAGAAAGAAAGAAAGAAAGAAAGAAAGATAGAAAGAAGGGAAGAAAGAAAGATAGAAAGAAGGAAAGAAAGACAGAAAGATAGAAAGAAGGGAAGAAAGACAGAAAGAAAGAAAGAAAGAAAGAAAGACAGAAAGAAGGAAAGAAAGAAAGAAAGAAAGATAGAAAGAAGGAAAGAAAGACAGAAAGAAAGATAGAAAGATAGAAAGAAAGAAGGAAAGACAGAAAAATAGAAAGAAAGAAAGAAAGAAAGATAGAAAGAAGGAAAGAAAGACAGAAAGAAAGAAAGACAGAAAGAAAGATAGAAAGAAGGAAAGAAAGACAGAAAGAAAGAAAGAAAGAAAGAAAGATAGAAAGAAGGGAAGAAAGAAAGAAAGAAAGAAAGAAGGAAAGAAAGACAGAAAGAAAGAAAGAAAGACAGAAAGAAAGAAGGGAAGAAAGAAAGATAGAAAGAAGGAAAGAAAGACAGAAAGAAAGAAAGAAAGATAGAAAGAAGGGAAGAAAGAAAGAAAGAAAGAAAGAAGGAAAGAAAGACAGAAAGAAAGAAAGAAAGAAAGATAGAAAGAAGGGAAGAAAGAAAGATAGAAAGAAGGAAAGACAGACAGAAAGAAAGAAAGAAAGAAAGAAAGAAAGAAAGAAAGAAAGAAAGATAGAAAGAAGGGAAGAAAGAAAGATAGAAAGAAGGAAAGAAAGACAGAAAGATAGAAAGAAGGGAAGAAAGACAGAAAGAAAGAAAGAAAGAAAGAAAGACAGAAAGAAGGAAAGAAAGAAAGAAAGAAAGATAGAAAGAAGGAAAGAAAGACAGAAAGAAAGATAGAAAGATAGAAAGAAAGAAGGAAAGACAGAAAAATAGAAAGAAAGAAAGAAAGAAAGATAGAAAGAAGGAAAGAAAGACAGAAAGAAAGAAAGGAAGAAAGAAAGATAGAAAGAAGGAAAGAAAGACAGAAAGAAAGATAGAAAGAAGGAAAGAAAGACAGAAAGGAGGAAAGAAAGACAGAAAGAAAGAAAGAAAGAAAGAAAGATAGAAAGAAGGAAAGAAAGAAAGAAAGACAGAAAGAAAGAAAGAAAGAAGTAAAGAAAGAAAGAAAGACAGAAAGAAAGAAAGAAGGAAAGAAAGACAGAAAGATAGAAAGAAGGAAAGATAGAAAGAAAGAAGGAAAGAAAGACAGAAAGAAGGAAAGAAAGACAGAAAGAAAGAAAGAAAGAAGGAAAGAAAGAGAGATAGAAAGAAGGAAAGAAAGACAGAAAGAAAGAAAGAAAGGAAGAAAGAAAGATAGAAAGAAAGATAGAAAGAAGGAAAGAAAGAAAGAAAGAAAGATAGAAAGAAGGAAAGAAAGAAAGAAGGAAAGAAAGAAAGAAAGAAAGAAGGAAAGAAAAAAAGAAAGAAGGAAAGAAAGAAAGACAGAAAGAAAGAAAGATAGAAAGAAGGAAAGAAAGACAGAAAGAAAGAAAGGAAGAAAGAAAGAAAGAAAGATAGAAAGAAGGAAAGAAAGACAGAAAGAAAGATAGAAAGAAGGAAAGAAAGACAGAAAGAAAGATAGAAAGAAAGAAGGAAAGAAAGAAAGAAAGAAGGAAAGAAAGAAAGATAGAAAGAAGGAAAGAAAGAAAGAAAGAAAGGAAGAAAGATAGAAAGAAGGAAAGAAAGACAGAAAGAAAGAAAGAAAGATAGAAAGAAGGAAAGAAAGAAAGAAAGAAATATAGAAAGAAAGAAAGAAAGAAAGAAGGAAAGAAGGAAAGAAAGAAAGAAAGAAAGAAAGAAAGAAGGAAAGAAAGAAAGAAGAAAAGAAGGAAAGAAAGAAAGAAAGAAAGAAAGAAGGAAAGAAAGAAGGAAAGAAAGAAAGACAGAAAGAAAGAAAGATAGAAAGAAGGAAAGAAAGACAGAAAGAAAGAAAGGAAGAAAGAAAGAAAGATAGAAAGAAGGAAAGAAAGACAGAAAGAAAGAAAGAAAGAAAGAAAGAAAGATAGAAAGAAGGGAAGAAAGAAAGAAAGAAAGAAAGAAAGAAGGAAAGAAAGACAGAAAGAAAGAAAGAAAGAAAGATAGAAAGAAGGGAAGAAAGAAAGAAAGAAAGAAGGAAAGAAAGACAGAAAGAAAGAAAGAAAGACAGAAAGAAAGAAGGGAAGAAAGAAAGATAGAAAGAAGGAAAGAAAGACAGAAAGAAAGAAAGAAAGAAAGAAAGAAAGATAGAAAGAAGGGAAGAAAGATAGAAAGAAGGAAAGAAAGACAGAAAGAAAGAAAGAAAGAAAGATAGAAAGAAGGAAAGACAGACAGAAAGAAAGAAAGATAGAAAGAAGGGAAGAAAGAAAGATAGAAAGAAGGAAAGAAAGACAGAAAGAAAGAAAGAAAGATAGAAAGAAGGGAAGAAAGACAGAAAGAAAGAAAGAAAGAAAGAAAGACAGAAAGAAGGAAAGAAAGAAAGAAAGAAAGATAGAAAGAAGGAAAGAAAGACAGAAAGAAAGATAGAAAGATAGAAAGAAAGAAGGAAAGACAGAAAGATAGAAAGAAGGAAAGAAAGAAAGATAGAAAGAAGGAAAGAAAGACAGAAAGAAAGAAAGAAAGGAAGAAAGAAAGATAGAAAGAAGGAAAGAAAGACAGAAAGAAAGATAGAAAGAAGGAAAGAAAGACAGAAAGGAGGAAAGAAAGACAGAAAGAAAGAAAGAAAGAAAGAAAGAAAGAAAGAAAGAAAGATAGAAAGAAGGAAAGAAAGAAAGAAAGACAGAAAGAAAGACAGAAAGAAGGAAAGAAAGAAAGAAAGACAGAAAGAAAGAAAGAAGGAAAGAAAGACAGAAAGATAGAAAGAAGGAAAGATAGAAAGAAAGAAGGAAAGAAAGACAGAAAGAAAGATAGAAAGATAGAAAGAAAGAAGGAAAGACAGAAAGATAGAAAGAAGGAAAGAAAGAAAGATAGAAAGAAGGAAAGAAAGACAGAAAGAAAGAAAGAAAGAAAGATAGAAAGATAGAAAGAAGGAAAGAAAGAAAGAAAGAAAGATAGAAAGAAGGAAAGAAAGATAGAAAGAAGGAAAGAAAGAAAGAAAGAAAGATAGAAAGAAGGAAAGAAAGACAGAAAGAAAGAAAGAAAGAAGGAAAGAGAGAAAGAAAGAAAGACAGAAAGAAGGAAAGAAAGAAAGAAAGATAGAAAGAAGGAAAGAAAGACAGAAAGAAAGATAGAAAGAAGGAAAGAAAGACAGAAAGGAGGAAAGAAAGACAGAAAGAAAGAAAGAAAGAAAGAAAGAAAGATAGAAAGAAGGGAAGAAAGAAAGATAGAAAGAAGGAAAGAAAGACAGAAAGATAGAAAGAAGGGAAGAAAGACAGAAAGAAAGAAAGAAAGAAAGAAAGACAGAAGGAAAGAAAGAAAGAAAGAAAGATAGAAAGAAGGAAAGAAAGACAGAAAGAAAGATAGAAAGATAGAAAGAAAGAAGGAAAGACAGAAAGATAGAAAGAAAGAAAGAAAGAAAGATAGAAAGAAGGAAAGAAAGACAGAAAGAAAGAAAGAAAGGAAGAAAGAAAGATAGAAAGAAGGAAAGAAAGACAGAAAGAAAGAAAGAAAGAAAGAAGGAAAGAAAGACAGAAAGAAAGAAAGAAAGAAAGACAGAAAGAAGGAAAGAAAGAAAGAAAGATAGAAAGAAGGAAAGAAAGACAGAAAGAAAGATAGAAAGAAGGAAAGAAAGACAGAAAGAAAGATAGAAAGAAAGAAAGAAAGAAAGAAAGAAGGAAAGAAAGAAAGATAGAAAGAAGGAAAGAAAGAAAGAAAGAAAGGAAGAAAGATAGAAAGAAGGAAAGAAAGACAGAAAGAAAGAAAGAAAGATAGAAAGAAGGAAAGAAAGAAAGAAAGAAAGAAGGAAAGAAAGACAGAAAGAAAGAAAGAAAGAAAGAAAGATAGATAGAAAGAAGGGAAGAAAGATAGAAAGAAGGAAAGAAAGACAGAAAGAAAGAAAGAAAGAAAGAAAGATAGAAAGAAGGGAAGAAAGAAAGATAGAAAGAAGGAAAGAAAGACAGAAAGAAAGATAGAAAGAAGGAAAGAAAGACAGAAAGAAAGATAGAAAGAAAGAAAGAAAGAAAGAAAGAAGGAAAGAAAGAAAGATAGAAAGAAGGAAAGAAAGAAAGAAAGAAAGGAAGAAAGATAGAAAGAAGGAAAGAAAGACAGAAAGAAAGAAAGAAAGATAGAAAGAAGGAAAGAAAGAAAGAAAGAAAGAAGGAAAGAAAGACAGAAAGAAAGAAAGAAAGAAAGAAAGATAGATAGATAGAAAGAAGGGAAGAAAGATAGAAAGAAGGAAAGAAAGACAGAAAGAAAGAAAGAAAGAAAGAAAGATAGAAAGAAGGGAAGAAAGAAAGATAGAAAGAAGGAAAGAAAGACAGAAAGAAGGAAAGAAAGAAAGAAAGATAGAAAGAAGGAAAGAAAGACAGAAAGAAAGATAGAAAGAAGGAAAGAAAGACAGAAAGAAAGATAGAAAGAAAGAAAGAAAGAAAGAAAGAAAGAAAGAAAGAAAGATAGAAAGAAGGGAAGAAAGAAAGAAAGAAAGAAGGAAAGAAAGACAGAAAGAAAGAAAGAAAGACAGAAAGAAAGAAGGGAAGAAAGAAAGATAGAAAGAAGGAAAGAAAGACAGAAAGAAAGAAAGAAAGAAAGAAAGATAGATAGATAGAAAGAAGGGAAGAAAGATAGAAAGAAGGAAAGAAAGACAGAAAGAAAGAAAGAAAGAAAGAAAGATAGAAAGAAGGGAAGAAAGAAAGATAGAAAGAAGGAAAGACAGACAGAAAGAAAGAAAGAAAGAAAGATAGAAAGAAGGGAAGAAAGAAAGATAGAAAGAAGGAAAGAAAGACAGAAAGAAAGAAAGAAAGATAGAAAGAAGGGAAGAAAGACAGAAAGAAAGAAAGAAAGAAAGACAGAAAGAAGGAAAGAAAGAAAGAAAGAAAGATAGAAAGAAGGAAAGAAAGAAGGAAAGACAGAAAGATAGAAAGAAGGAAAGAAAGAAAGAAAGATAGAAAGAAGGAAAGAAAGACAGAAAGAAAGAAAGAAAGGAAGAAAGAAAGATAGAAAGAAGGAAAGAAAGACAGAAAGAAAGATAGAAAGAAGGAAAGAAAGACAGAAAGGAGGAAAGAAAGACAGAAAGAAAGAAAGAAAGAAAGAAAGATAGAAAGAAGGAAAGAAAGAAAGAAAGACAGAAAGAAAGACAGAAAGAAGGAAAGAAAGAAAGAAAGACAGAAAGAAAGAAAGAAGGAAAGAAAGACAGAAAGATAGAAAGAAGGAAAGATAGAAAGAAAGAAGGAAAGAAAGACAGAAAGAAGGAAAGAAAGACAGAAAGAAAGAAAGAAAGAAGGAAAGAAAGAAAGAAATTCTTGGCGAAAGAAAGGATATGTACAGCATAACAAGCGGTGGGAAAGAGAAAGGTTAGAAGGTGAAAGCCTAGCCAAGTCAGGACAAGCTCTGCTGTGAGCCAGCCTTGTGCAAATTTTTTCTTATTCATTTGTTTATTGCTGCAGCATTTTTTTTTGTTCATACCCTCAAGGGCTGAAGGCACCACTAGGGCGAGTTATAGGGCTTAGAAAAATAATTGATATTGTAGATTATGCTAAGATACTAGTTAACCATTCACGTTTACTCCTGATGTTTTCCGTGAACTTCAAGGCAAGCAAATTCCTGAATATACCAATCCAGCTAATGTTTCTCAAAAATGAGCAATGTCTTGTTGAGAAGCAATAAATAGAGAAAGGGGTTACAGGCCTTCAGGGAACGAGCGAAAAAGTTTTAGTGCCACATGCGCTGATACCGATTCAATTACTATGTTCGAGGCACGCAGAAATAAAAGTCAGCCCGAAAAGTATATAGATTAAGCCGGAGAGTCGGGATATGGGAATAAATTTGACACTTCATGGATTGCCTGAAAATTTTGCAGTGGAATGTTACTCAGGCTCGATCTAGGAAACTTTTCATGGACGTAACCCTTGCTTTGCAGGTATCCCTGTTAACAACAACTCTCGCAGCTTAATTCTAACGCTTAATTACGTTTACAAACTTGGCAGTAAATGAATCTCATATAGGGGTTAGATAGTGAAGTTACCTTATTGTTGGAGTTTTGAATAGGAGGAAATTGAGGGCAGAAGATAAGTTACGAAGATAACTTAACGAGCGGTTATCATTCTTAATAGTGTTGATTACGCACATTTACTAGATAATTTCGGAGGTGATAAAGAACACCAGGATAACGGTAAGACGCAGTTTCTATAGTCCGGCTATCTAGAGAAAGACAAGGAGAGATGATGGCAGTTCGAGTGAAGGTGCTCATTAGAATTAAGATCTGTGAGCTACGTAATACCACAATTAGATAGCTTTGTAAGGCGGTAGGGTCATTATACCCTACTAGTTTACTTCACTAAATGCAACATAAAAGTCAGCAGAGAGGCGAATCTGATAATAAATGCAATGTGCCAACCATTCTTTATAGGACGAAGTACTCGAAGTGACGTCATTCTGCGAGTATGGTTTGTACTTCATGCAAGAGCAAAAGTTACGCCAGAGCAAAAGTCTGTCGTTCCATACTTACATGCTAAGACGCAAGATGGAGGTCTCTGGTATATGGTAGCGTCTAGGTGTATAAAACTAACCTTCATAAATGTGGGCTATGAGAGGCACGCGTGCACTCTCCGTGCATAACTTGTGGCTGGGTTTGCGAAACATGGCCCCCGTAGCTGTTCCAATGCCGCACGGAAGAGCCTAATTTATTCGTCGGCATCAGCTTGACGTAGTGTGCGTAATTGGGTCACGGGCGCCGCCGCAGAATGCTGCAGCAAAAGTAACAATAATATAAGCCTCGTTTACCCCTTTTCCTTGACTCTGTTAGGTTAATTGACGGATGCGTCACATTACATAGGAAGCCTAACGTTCAGCTTAAAGCACTCATTAAGTCTTCATGTACTTTTCACAGGTGTGCCAATACTTATGCATACGTCTACAATGGTCCATGGTTCAAACGGAATGCGTGAAGCGTCTAATATGGCTGCCGTATTTTTTCGATCCACCAATGAGCATTCGGCATGCAGATAGTGAACAGTTTCATAACATGACTGTGCGAAAGTTGTTCTGTGAACTCTGGCTTTCTTATGTGACGTGAGATATCCCAGTGAGATAACACATTCAGGCATCTCTTGCGAGATAACTCGATTGGATGACACGGTGAAATAACATAGTGAGGTATACAGGTGATATTTCACAGTTGACGCACATTTGTCTCCCAGCGGTCACCTGGCCTTATTAGGCACATCCCAAGTACCATGGGAATCGATATTATGCGATGCATGGGGAGGTAAGGTGACAGGGTAGTAATTTTTTTATATAGCGAAATGTTATGAAATTACACTAAAGATATGTACAAATGTTGCACACACTGACATGTTGAACAGTCGCATATGTTTCATATAACCAGTTTAGTTTACAGTTGTGTAACGATGCCAACAGAAACATGGGTATTGCCAACACCAGAAGCCGTAAGCTGATATGTAAAGCTTGTGCCTGCAAGGATGGTAACCCTGGACTACGTAAACCAACTACGTAGATGACGCTTAAGTATACAATTGACGTTAACCAGACATGACTCCTTTATCATAGGAGTACGTATGTAATGTTTTTTTTATTAGATAGCCAGCACTGCAACCGCAATTGACGTTTCACCAACATTTCGCCTGCATAGGGTCTTTATCCAAAGCAGTTTCGAGACCTGACGTGGCTGTGTGGTAGAATACTTGATTGCCATGCAGAATGCTTGGTTCGATTCCTGCTGGGACTCTGATTTCTATTTTTTTGTATTCGTCGCGTCAACGCCGCCGATGTCAGTTTTTCTTAACGCCCTCGCATTTAAATCACCAATGTCTGTTCTCGCCGTTCGTGGGTAGATATAAATTATCAAACTCCTGTGGCGCATACCCGCATACCGCGGCCCGTGGTATACGGGTATGAGCCACACGTATCTGGAGAAATGAGTTTGACGACGTACGTGACGGGATTTTCCCGTTATTCAAGTCACGACCAGCCAGACGTATTCATCAAATCCTCTTACCCTGCCATACTAACTTTGGTCGACCTCAAGTTAAGGAGGCGATCACGAGAGCATCCAGACGTAGGCGGATAGATAGATAGATAGATAGATAGATAGATAGATAGATAGATAGATAGATAGATAGCTAGATAGATAGATAGATAGATAGATAGATAGATAGATAGATAGATAGATAGATAGATAGATAGATAGATAGATAGATAGATAGATAGATAGATAGATAGATAGATAGATAGATAGATAGATAGATAGATAGATAGATAGATAGATAGATAGATACGCTCAAACTGCTTGCAGTACGCAAAGAAATGCTTCGAATTTGAAAGAGTAAGCAGGTCTGCGATAGCATTGTTTTCCTTCATATCCATGGTCACTAATGATTGAACTGTGGGTGTTTTCCGGCTGCATTCTTGGTTATAGCTTGATGTGTCTTGAACGTTTTCGTAGCGACGAGTGCTGTCTCTTGTAACATTGCTCTCGTGACGCAAATTGCATTTTACGTGCTCGAATGAAAAGAGTCACGAGCTATTATTCTTGTGTGCACTGTTGTTCGTGCATGAATAAAATTTTCAGTAATGACCAGTTCATATGGAGTTGCAACATTTTCCAATGTTGCAACTAGTTATGCGAATGCGAAAAGCTCGAACTTAATGCTGAAAGCAAAAATAAGCCTGTGATAAAATAAATAAAACAATGGGGTAAGGTATCTTGTTACGAACATTTATTCCGGGAAAATGTTTTTATTATTTGCACGCCGAGCTTTGACGAGACGTATGACGAGTTGCTTTGTATCACTGTGCGCCTTGTCTATATCTAACAGATGCACATAATCGAAGCCTACATTTGTAATTAAGAAAGGTTAGTCCGAGTATACGAAATATGCCTGTTTTAGGTGTCGTGATTTATTCTGATAGACATGGTTCATAAATTAAGG
>JALIZH010025711.1:0-35239 GCA_030522465.1 Rhipicephalus appendiculatus
GACACATCCCGAAAAAAAAAGTCAGGGATTTGTTGGGCACTTATTGTCAAATGAGGTGAAGCACGGAATGCATAGGCCAACGTCGCATTGATTGCATTGTGTGGTCACCGTGCTGTTGCAGTTGTCTCTAGCGCACCTGCGCTTTTTGGCCGTAAGGCATAGCTTCTACGAAGTGTGCTGTTTGGTCATTGAAAATGTGGACCACAATGCGCACTGTCAACAAGCGTCGACGTTCTTCGACGGCCTGTTCCTTTTGGCTTGTTAACCCATCTTGTCAGATAAGCTTTGAGGAATTTGCATCCGGAATTCAAGTTGAGTGACGTTAGATTATGCGCCCCGCGCAAGGACCGCAAGTCGCTTAATAGCTACGTCGCAAAGTGAATATCGCTCACCACCATTTCCTGCGACGAATTGAAATCTGGTAGGCATCTATGTTCGCATTCATCTGGTCAGTGCCTCCCGTGAGACAGTTATATTGGGGAGCGGCATTACGGCGAGGCATTTGGATATTCTGTGCGCTTGAAGATAACTTCGCGTCAGGGCTTTTATCTCCTACACCTATGCAAATATTTGGTGATCCATCGGCTTGTTCTTCATACTCTGCTTCATCTTCATCACAGTGGCATCCACCGATGCGACGGCCATCAGCAAGCACCGTTTTAGCAACTGCACTAAGCTGCTTACTAGTTAGGTTGTCTACGACTTAGGGGCCCAGAACGCCAGGTGGTCGAAATTACCGGAGACGTCCACTACGGCGTCCCTCTTAATGATGTCGTGGTTTTGGGACATTAAATCCCAATAGTCATTATATAATATACTTAGGTTGTCTATGGCACTACAAGAATTCTTCTTTGCGAAAACTTCGTCTGAGTAGGTGGAAGCCTCCGATAGCTCAGTGTAGATAGCCGACACATCTTTATCGTCCTCTGCGAGTATTCTGGCTATATCATGTAAAGCAAACCTGGGCATACATTAAATTGGCACTTGAGTGTAGTGGAATCACTCTTCAAGGAGCGTAAAACGAAGGAACAAACTTAACCAAAATAGGGAGCCTAAAGGCCTAGCGTGACCATATGGTAACACGTAAAACAACATGCTTGTTCGCGAGCAAGACTTTGGTTAATCTACTTCAAATTTTCACCGGAGATTGCATAGTGCACTTACTCTACAGGGACATGTGCATCACGCTATTGCAGAAAATAATACTACAAAAAAAATCTGTTTACCCGAAGGACGTTGCATGCCGCCGCGCCGAAGTGTAGAACCAATATTTTGCGCCTGTTTCAACTGCTCGGCAATAAACAAAGAAAACGTCTGCCACATGGCGTCTGTAAGGAGCACCCTGAGCTATCACAAGGCCTATTGCCGTGATTTTGGCGGCGCTTCCTAAACCTGTATAAATTGAAAGGCTTCGTTGGGATTTGCGTGACGATATGGTCACGCTGGTACCTAATGGGTTAAGCGCCATCCGGTCTAGATGGTTTGCATAGCACTATCCAGGGCTACCATCCTCTAAAGCACAAGCGCTACCTATCAGCTAAGTGCTTCTGGTGTTGTAATACCCATATTTCTGTTGGCATCGCTGTGCAACTGTAAACAACTGGTTATATGAAACATATGCGACTGTTCAACATAAGTTTGTGCGTTCAGCATTTGCACATATCTTTAGCGCCATTTCATAACGTGTCGCTCAATAAAAAAGTTACAACCCAGTCACCTTGCCGCCGCATGCTTCGCACCACGTGGATTGCCATGGTACTTGGGGTCTGCCTAATTTTTCATGTCATGGCCACCAAGTCATATTCGTCAAACCATTTACCCTCCCCTACATAACCACAGGTTAAGGGGGGTGATCACGAGAGCAAGAGCACCCAGACGCAGGCGGCTAGATAGATAGATCGGTAGATAGACACACAAAAGTGCCTTCAGTACGCAAATAATTGCTTCGCATTTAAAAAACACTTTGTAGTGCATAGATTTTTTATCGCTTCGCTATATCCTGTAGAAAGGGATAGGGATACAATAATACGCTTTGTTTCTCTCAATTGAGGAGCAACATGCGGCACTTAGAAGTAACTAATACAACTGTTTGCATTTCCCAGAGCCCTGAAGAAAAGACCTAAATCGTGATCCGTACCTCAGCAAACATTACGCTAACGCGTAAGCCGTCATGTTCGTAAGTGGGAGGGGCACCAAGCCCCTGAAACCCATAAGCAGAGCTTGAAATTGTGGCATATAGAAATGCGATGTGATGCTTCCAAGACGTGCCTTTGTTAAACGGTTAAACGGAGATATGTGGATGTCTCCATATGGTCTACTGTGGTGCATTTGCATGGAATACAATGTTCAATATCCCGAGATATTGGTTGATTCGTTTATGCATTTTGTGAGAGTCCTGAAACCAAGGGAGTTTTCTTTTCATTACACCAGCAATTGTACAATAATCGACAACAATTGCGTACCCGTATGCATTGCATGAAACTTTAATAATGCGTGTGGCGTGTAAGTCAGTAGCACCATAACATTCGAATGCACGCGTTAACTTTACTCAGTATCAAGGAAACATCATGCATAATAAAAACATGATAACGATGATGACAACATCGACACCTGTGGCACACTAGTTGAAACAGGCTTCCACTTTCTAACATTTCTCCATAAAAAAATCTCCTGCGATGCATATCAAACATATCCAAGAATCTCGTATACGCTATCCGGGTGTTTCGTGAGAAGAGTGCAGTGAAGCCGGGGTAAGGAAATGACCTAAGAATGCCGAAAACACCATTCACGTTGAAAGCTGCTTCATGGCAGTTGTGCTAATACGGTGGTCCTCGTGAAGGGAAATATTATGATCTGACTCTACATTAGCACCGCCTTTCACCCTGAGTTAACAGTGATAAAAGCACGTGATGTAAGGACGCGCACCAATGGAGGAAATTATAGTGCAGTGCAGCCCTCCTAGGGAAGAGCGTGATCCAATAAGGCCAAACGAGAAGTGATGGTGACACGCAGAAAAACTCGGCCTACGCCGAAATGGCACGTATTCACCTCCACAGCATGAACTAAGCAAGTTGTCTGTACGCTATGGTGATGAAAAAAAGAAAAGCGTGCAGGTGTGTGTGTAGGGCGGGGGGGGGGGGGGGCTGAAAAATTAAGCTGCTTCCTCTCGAAGCTGCAATTGCACGTCCGGCAGTTTCGGCGTGCTTCACTAACTGCCTGTCACGTCGTCTCTTTGCAGCTGTAAATTATTGCGCGCCTCGTTCAGAATAGTTCCGCGGTAGTTACAACGCGGGGACGTGATCTCGAGTCGAAAGCCCTATAATACGGCTCCTAGCGAATGTGCAAGAACTTAAGTGGAATGAAGGGAGCACATCACGTATACGTGTTTTAGTTTCATTCGGTAAGGTAGCAGTGAAATGGATAACAAATAAAAAAAACACCTGACTACTACCCTGCTCTCCCAATGTGTAATATATTTTTTTTCTAAACGAAACGCGGGGTGGTCGAGCATCACCATATGCCATGACATGACTTTTCACAGAAAGTTTTGCGGGGCGGACATATTGAAAGCGGGAGGGTGTGGGGCGGGGGGTAGGTGCCAAGTTTAGGAATTTTGAGAAAACTCGTTTCGGGACACCCATGCGTATTTAATTTCTGGACGGGCATTTTATATAGGTACTTCCAATTTTATGTTACTTCCAATGCATAAGCAATTACTAAGAAACTTTCTAAAAAAACGGAAGCTAGGACGCTTGCGTTGGAGCGCTTGCACTGGCGTTGGCGATCTTCGATATCGCAAGGTCACCTGTTCCGACTTCGTTTTAGGCAACCAGGTCGCTGAAGGCACGGGCTGCTGGTAGAGAGTGTTCCTACAACTACTTCAGTGTAGCTGAGTTGTCTTGATATCAGTTGGCAAGATAGGGTACGTCATAGCGTCACCAATTTGCTTCAGAATAGCTCAGCAATCTTCACCTTGCGATGCACGGACTCCCTTGATTTCGCGTTATCATTCTGGAAGACTGCTCTCAATCAGCCAATCTTTCTCCCAATGCTTAATTACGTGACAAGAGCGCCTTGTTCCAGGCTATTAGTTCTTCCTGTTTTACTTTCATTGCGCCGAACTCTTTGTTCTTGTACTGAAAACATTCGCAAAGCAAAACGTACTCACCTCGTCCAAAGTTTTCCTTACTTGATGTTAATCCGTGACACTAAATTACTCATCAGCGTATCCAACTTTTCATTGAGCAGTGCTTCAAGCGGTGCGATTTTTTTCGCTAGTTCAGCAGTACTACGCATAACGCAATGTATATACCACAATGAGAGCAAACAAGAACATTTGGCAGCAGCTGCGGCAGAATAAAGCTTGAAATGGTCTACGGCAGATAAGTATCCAACTTGTTGGGGAAAAGTATTTTCTTAGAAGACGGATATGACCACCGCAACCGCTGCTTCCAAATGTAATCACAACCGTGGTGTGCATCCTTTCTATTGTCCTCGTTGGGAGTCACGTAGAGTCCGCGCAGACGCAGCAGGCTGTATAGGGCACGGATCCTTGAATCCACACACAATGGGTGCAAGCGCACGTGGAAACTGAGCCACGGTAGCGGCTGACGACGAAGGAACAAAGGGCAAGGTGGGACCCAGGCAACTGACCAAGCCTTTTTGCAAGAACTATCTTAGAAGACGGATATGCCGCCGCAACTTCTGCTGCCAAATTGGGAAAAGAAAATAAGAGATTAGCAGATATGACACAGAAGAACAGCATAATGAAACAAACAGAAGTGCACATTTAGCGGCCACACAGAGAAAACGAGCAGGCTCTATTACTTCACAAACATTGGTACATTCACAATGCCACAAAAGCCCTTTTCTGCTCCCTGAATTTCAGTGGCCTTCAGGAAGTACAATATATTACTTTTGTGACCTTGCGCATGCCTGTTACTATATGCAACGGTATCAGGATTTGTTCTACAGAATCTAGTCTTCCTTCCGTGGGGCATACTTCAGCTTTAGAGCGCATCGTTCAGTATTGAAGCATGGGCCTTCAAGATTCCCAGGATACTTGATGGCTCTCTGTTCCCTACCTCGGCAGTGTGGTCGCGCTGCAGCCGCTCACTGAGCTGAAAGCGACGATGGTGAATGCATGTTGAAGACTTGGTAAACTAGTGTTCTTACAGCACAGCCTCTAAAAAATGCAGGTAGAATTTCACTACTGCTGCATAGTGGTATCAGGGTGACATCAGGGTGCCGATACCGAAATGCTATCCCAGCCGGCATGCTACCCGTGGCAAGACGTGAGTGACGAAGCGCTGGCGAAGCAGCTGTTCAGCTTTCGCCTGGTCACGTGGTACCGCAGCGGCGAGGTTCCGAGTGAGCGCATCTGCGACGCCTCTCCGCAGCAGATCACATGGTGAGACGTGAAGCCTGCCACACGTGCACTCCGGTGGCTCAAAGTAATTGTGACACGATGAATGACCTTCATCGTGTGACCTTCGCAGCAATGAATGACCTTCGCAGCAAAGCCTGCGCTATAATAATGTGTGTACCATTTAGAGTACTCAAAAAACTTCATACCTTACCAAGCAGAAACTAACAGCTGAAGTTCTAAACACGTTGGCTTGATGTCTGGCAACGCTTTGCTGCCACGACCGAAGAAATATCCGCATTAATTTCTTGTATTGTGACAACCATTGTTGTCACAATACAACAGTTGCGACCGAAGCGCCGTCTTGTTCCCCTTCAGCAGGGAGAATAGTTGCTCGCACAAGTATGTGCTTCCAAACATGGCGATGACTTTGGTAGCCAATTAATGTAGCGCCTGGAAACATGCAGCATCAATGAACTTGTAAAAGTCTGGCACTCCCACGTCCTGAAACTTCTGCTTTAGCGGAGTGTTAGCCTGAAGTTCTAGAAGCTCCATGTGTAGCTCGGGCGTGGCGTCATCCACCAGCACCGAAAAGGGCAAAGAGGAAATCCGAAAATTTTTGGCGAGGCTGGTGATGTCCTGAAAGCGCTTTTCGAATTGTATTTCGAGATCGCGCAGGAGATCAGAGAAGTTATCATATGAATCTTTGCCCGCGCTCTTTAGCGACTTCAGCATTGGTGAATGACCAGGCATCTGAAGTCTCATCTGACGTTCCTACAGGTGCAACTTGGATTGGAAAGGCCCTATTTTCGTCACGCATTCTTGTGATAAGTTTGTGCTTTCCCTGAAGTTTAACATTCAGGCAGTTCAAATGATCAGTGATATCCGTGAGAAACTCAGGAGACTGAAGCCACTTCTCGTCAGAAAGTTCAATGGCCCTTTCTTTAATCTTCATAAAGGTGTCAATATCCTCTCGTAGATCAAAAATCGCTTCAGCACTCTTCTACGACTCAGCCATCCCACCTCTGTGTGATACAAAATTTCACCATATTCGCTGTCAAACAAATCTAAAAGAGATACAAATGGGTGGTGGTTAAGGGCTCTTGAACGGATGAAGTTCACTGCGCTGAACACGATATTCATGACGCCCTTCATTTGCACAGACTGGCTGCACAGCGCTTCTTGGTGCAAAATGCAGTGAACCGCTGCAAAATGAGTGCTGATGAGTTCCGTACGCAATCGACTAACGAGCCCGCTTTTGCATCCTACCATAGATAGCGCACTATCGGTAGCCAGAGAAACCAACTTTTCCCACGACAGTCCAGCGTGTGCAACCACACTTTCGAGAACAGAAGGAATATCCACTCCTGTGGTTTTGCCTTTCATTGGCATTGGTATTAAGTCCAGCAGTTCCTCCGTGACGTTCAAATTTTTCTCTATGCCTCTGAAAAAAAAATTGGCAGCCGGCCCACGAAGTAAATGCTTATGATGGAGCGAAGCTGTATTGACGCAATGATAAACGATATAAAGAATGTTTATGAAATACATCTATCTGTCCGTCCGTCATTCATGGATAGACGGACGCTCGCACGGACGGTCGGACGGACAGATGCACGGACTGACGGACGCACGGACGGACGCATGCACAGACGGACGGACGGACGGACGGAAGGATGCACTCACGGACGGACGCACGCACGTACGGACGGACGACAGATGCATGGATGGACGGACGAACAGACAGATGCACGGACAGAGTACGGTCTATTTTAAACCTAAATGCGCGCGATGAATGCTCTATGTACGGTATATGTAACACCTGTGTCGTGGTCCGACGGGGAGCTGCGATGACGGCGACAGCGGACATAATGCGAGCCTAAGGAGCTTCACTCCTGAAAATAGCACACTGTGCATTGTTTGTAATGTCAGTACTTTTCGTCGATTGCAATTGAGAAAGCTTCAAACTCTTGGCATCGGTTGATTATTCCCTTTTTCTATGTTTTCACTGATCTCGTTAATTCTCTCAGCCACTGTTTTTGGAGACAGCCTTATTTTCTCAAATGTGTTTTTCATGCTGGGGAATGTAGCATCAGCGACTCCGAGCAGGCACTTTTTGATGAACAGGCCTTCAGTGAAGGGCTTGGATGATTTGGCGGTAAGCTCAGAAATAACGAAGCTTGCCTTTACCGTCTCGTCGCTTGTTCTGGCCGCCTTTTGGAAGAGATGTTGCTGCTTTCCCAACTCAACCTTCAGTTGAGACACGGTGTGCTCGCGCACGTTGCCAGTAAGAGCGCCATACTTCTCGTGATGGCAAGACATGAAGTGTGGTCGAACAATGTATTCCTTCGGAACAGCCACAGCCTGGTCGCAAATTTAAACACGACACCTTGTCATTTGATTCCGTGAAGAAATACGACAGTTGCCATCGCTCCTGAAAGCACCTCTTCTCGTCTTTCAATTTGCGTTTTCTAAAAGGCTTGGAAAACGGCATTGAGGCCCACTAAAGTTCCACGGCGAAGATCTTCGTTGTTTGCAGATTCCAGAATAAAATGGCTGGGTTTTTGCAGACAAAGAAAGAATGATCTTTCTCTACTCTCCGAAGGCGCTTAGTTTGGCGTCTCCGTTTAACGCACACGCAGTAATTATGGGTGATGACAATGAGGAAAGGGTTTATCCTCAGCTTGTTCAAAAGAGTAGATGCGAGCATAGCACCAAGCACGACCACCAGAAGCCGGTCTGACCGCAGTCCGTAATTCAACACAATGTTTAATACTCCTCTGGCCACGAGACTCCGCCGTCATGCCGTGGGATAGCTTCGTACTTCATACGCTGCTCGGAGCTGCGGCGAAGTGACACCACTGTGTCACGCAGCGTATAGTTCGTGCACTGCAAGGCTATGTGCAAGAGCACGGCCGGACTGAAGAGGCGCGCGTGTGAAGGTAAGCCCGCGCGATTTTCCAGTCCGGTCATGCTACGGGTGAAACAGCCCAGATGTTTGCCTCTTGTAACGGTTGTAAACAAAGACTTTGTTGCGAATTCGTGGCGCTTAATTTAAGGCAAACATTAAAAAGTGAAATCTATGAAATCGATAACAGCGTTGAGACAGACGTTGCTCGTCCAGCCACGGCGGCTGTAATTCGTAGGGGGGGGAAATGCAAATCAGTAATGAAAAAAAAGAGAGACAAAAATAAAGTTCGCGTAATGATATTATATGCGCGCGAAAGGGTCCCGAATGATTAGAAATTACTTCGCAGTCCCGCGATTTGGCATGCATCATAAGAGCATGGCGATTCTGGCGCGTAAAACAAAGGTTTCTTCATGTTTCTTTTGGTCTCATAATCATATATTGGTTTCGGGACGTAAATCCCCACATATTATATGTTTCTTTTTGGACTGAGAGCCGTGAACTGCATGTTTTGAGCAGCTATTTTCTTTCACCGGGTGTTCATTTCGAGACAGAGGACGCGCTCACATTTTCATTTAGAGATGTTGAATGTTAAAAGTAGCTGCATGATAGTAAAGCGACAGGTCCGGGAGTTTAGCAAGCTAGAATAGAAAGGCTGACCCACACACAACTGCAGTAGTTGGGTTTCGCATGCCCTCTCATGCACAGTCGAGACTAGAATATAATTGAAAAGCTCTGGTCTGGCCAAGTAAGCCAATGTTGGCAAAAATACTTAGAAAATACCCTACGTCACAGTCAAAATTACCCTAGTTTATCTTACGTACCCTAAAATAGCGCAGTGCAACAATAATAATCAGGCACGAACTATACATCATTGCGCGACGTGCAGACGTGCGGTGGCTCTGAAGTCTCCTCGCGACTGTCATTGAGATAACTTTTACCGACTACCGCCGCAAGATTCAAAAGAAAAAAATGAATAGGAGATGGCGGAGAGGTCAAATATACAACAAAGGTAGCCCATAATTATGTGACGTCTGATCTTTCGGCTCTACCATGTTGCTGACGTCGAACGACAAAGGCTTTGGACGCCTTGGGTCACTATAAAACCAACTGTTCTGCCAAAAACATTACAAGAGAAACCCGTCCGTTGCCCGTGCCCGCCAAGTTGCTTTCTGATGCGGACGGCTTTCCATGGCATGTTGAAGCCTGATGAACATACTTATTAGGCAAATAAAAAAAAATATTGGACACAGGCAGTCATGAGGTGGCGGGCCGCGTGTTTGAGACCCCTGCTGTAATAGAGAAAATTATGGAGAATCGGGAAGTTGGTTCTATCATCAGCTAAGACAAAAGCCGATGGCACACATCTATTAAAAATTTAAATGTTTTTGAATTTAGCGCCTGAGGCCATTGCTAACACCGCGGTGCATCACCGAAGGCGCGTCCACTTTCTTCGGTCCGTGTCTTGTTCACTGATATTCTTGACGTAATTTTCCAAACTCGCGCAGCGTAATATCCTTTCACCAAGGACTTAATCTTCATTATTCTGTCCATTAGACTGACGGCGAAGATTCTGCGTGTCGTCCACAGTAATTATGTGCTTTGACTACGACTGAGCACAGTGATCACGTCCGAAAAAAAAGTGTTCTGCAAAAGACCTAAAGTGAATGCTGCCAGAAATATCCAGAAGTAAATTTCTCATTAGGCGACGCTGCACCGCAGGTGTCCACAGAGCTACGGCTGCCCTGTCGGTGAAGTCATCACTATCCATGGCGTCGAAGGGAACACGTTTTCACGTCGCCGCTGGCTTTAGCCCAACGGCATCTCCGGTAATTACCTGTCGTCTTCATAGCCAGCTATCGCTGCCTGTTTTGATGCTGCGTTTCTTTTTCTGGTGAGTGGCGACAGCAACACCGCTAAGCAAGTTACAAGTTTCAGGGGAATAGTTTATTGATGTAAATTCACTAGGTTTAAATCAGAATAAACGATATATTTGTTATATTTCCAACCTGTAGGTAAGCAATTCAAAGGCATTATGTAATATGGAGAGTTCTGATGAGGCTAAACTAAATAAACGTAATACACAAAAACATAATCAAGACCAAGCTAAACGAAGCATTCTTTAGCTCAGTCACGTGCGCAGTGCCTCAATTTTGGTAATGGACGCAGTCACCCTGACGTAAAACATTTGAAGTGTAATGGTACAGCTACCTTCTAAACTTGGGGTGCTAGAACATAAGAGAAACACGTTAAGATCGCATGGTAATGATCTCAATTCAATTGAAGTACTACAGCTGATGACAGTCACATAGTCGGCGCTTGCCACATTCCTACCGAGAATGTCAAGTTGCTCTTCTGGCGCGAATATCATTAGTAACCTTAAAATAATGGTTGTGCCGCGTTGAACAAAAAAGAAAGTCATGCCAGCAAGGCACATGATTAGTTCTATTTCGTGCCAAGAACCGGCTATAAAGGCGTCTAGCGTTCTACAGAAAAAACAAAAACGCGTTGAATCAAAGAATCTGACTGATTCTAACAAATTGATCAGAAACTTGGAAGGTAACAATCAGGTTTCATGAAGAGTTCAGTAACCCGCGCCAAGCTTGAGGCGTAACATTTGAAGATGAGTGCGTCAGCTGATCTTCAAATGCTGATAGCTACGTTTCTAGCCTTGAATCCCTGGCGGAGATTTGCTGCTATCTTCTCTAAGAGCATAACACCCAGTAAACTGTCAAGCGAAGTTCCGTTACCGCGACTTACGAGCACAAATGTCAATAAGGCGTTCCTTCCTTTGGAAACTTCCGAGGCTTCGCACAACGACAACAAAAAAATTACACCATCTCCCGCTAAAGGGAACCATGTGTAGATGCGCATGCGCAGTGAGGGTGTGGTTGCCGCGGGGAGGGATGCCTAGAGGAGAGAGAGGGGGGGAGAGGAGGTTTTTTATTTTTATTTTTTTAAAGGGTTTGCGCATACGCAGTAAGGGTGGTCACGCGGCACACCACCACTACCACCGGATTAAGCTTCGCCATAAGATGCTTTACATCTAAAAATCTGTTTCCATAGCTGAGCTGTAAGCTAGCTTCCTCACAGAAGCCGACAGGCAGGCTTGCCGCAGACGGAAAAACAAAGTGCCTGTCGAAAATGCTCTCGGATTGCGTGACTTAGCTTGCTGAATAGTCAGTGATAAGGCCCACTGATCTTCACGCACTGATCTTCAGATGTTACACATCAAGCTAGGCACGGGTTACTGAACTCTTCATCAAACCTCATTGTTACCTTCCAAGGTTTTGATGAACGTGTTAGAATCAGTCAGATTCTTTGATTCAACACATGTAAACAAAATTCGAACGATCGTCACGCCTGTTGTTGCTTGTCGTGAGAAGTGGAAATATAAGCAGGAAAGATGTGGTAAAAACATATAGAGCATTTATATCCGAATACAAAATGAAACTTAAAATAAAGATTCAGGTACGTGACGAGCGTCGACATTTAGCTACATGAGGAAAACAATGAACGTGAGTCGAAGAAAGCGAATTCGAGGAACTCACAGTGCGATGAACGGCATAAAGGAATCAGGTGCAGGGACAGGAGCCAGGTGAAAGGCGATTTGTAGCAGGGCGCGTATTGATGTTCGACAATGTGGGAACGATGGAGCTTGATGGCGTGGGTCCGACTACGAGCAGTCAAGACACATCAGAGTCACAATGTCCCGTGCAGAGATGGTCAGCCTGTCCAAGGGACAGCTCGCGCTGGAGTCGCTGTGGTGGGAGCAACCGTGACCAAGCCAGGCCAAGCAGGTCGCTGCGCTGAACAGCTGACCGTGGGGATGCGTCGCCGTGATCCGCGATGCTTTCGGCAAGGGGTAGAACAGCAGGCCAGTCAACGCTCCGAGTTGTAGTATAATCTTGTTGGCAACGCCGCCTCACGAGTTGGTTGGTTGGCAACGGGCGCCCGCGTTGCCTGACTGAAATTCGAAGCTTCGGATTTCCGTCAGCTTCGGATTTCAGTCGGATTTCAAGCTTCGGATGTTAGTCGCATTGACTGGCGTCCGAAGCATCGGTAGAGTGTACCAGCTTCGGTCAGTTGTTTTGCGTATGCCACTGCTTCAGCCCGTCCCCAACGACCAAGCGTTCCGCCCCGTATACTTCGCCCATGGGCCAACCGTGACACACTACCTCTATGAAGCAGCACAGGTCAACAGCCGATTTGCTGCTCGCACGCGAAGACTTATCAACCAATCACACGCGCACGGCTCCGCACGCACATCGTCTTCCATATATATTTCGTCCCATTTTTCACATGTCTTCCCCAATTGAGGCCGCGCAGCCGCCAGAGCTCGGTGAACAGACTTCTGTTTTCTAAATCCGTCTACGGCCGCGGCGCCGTCATGCTTACCCTCATCTAAGCTGTGCGCATTACCCATTTCTTGCAATTCGCACTCAAAACGTTCCGCGGTAAATTGACAACGTATCTGCAGGAAATGTGCCCTGAAAATAAGGTTCGTCATCGCAAGTGAAGGGTGTTTCTGACCGCGATGCTCCTCCAGTGTCGGCTTGGTTTCGGGAACACCGGGGAAGCTTATTCCTAACAGCTATGGTGCGTTGTCACATCAAGATTACAAATAGGGATGAAAAGGTGATAGTACAACCTCACTTGTTGCTGATAACAGCAAGAGACCTCGGCGAGCGAGTGAAAGCAGCGATCGAATCATGTTTAGGTCTATTGTAGAGCTAACGGGGAGCGTTCCGAAACTTGACGCGCCGCAGCACACTCGCCAACAGAATACAAAAAAAAAACCAGGGAGAGGCGAAGCATGTAGGGAAGGGTGTTACAGCTCCAGCAACGACGTCGGTAAACTGTGTCGTTATGCAGATTAACCTAAGGCGCTTCTACTTTTTCTTCCCTACATACCCGGTTGCAGTTCCTTACGACAAATAGGGAAGTGTATATCAGCTGCACTAACATCGTCGGCTATTTGTTGGGCTAACTGTTGCCTTCTTCATGTTTAGTGGACCGGGGGGCGAGTAGTGGGACTTATCCCATTTCTGTGGCGGATACGCGTTTTTACGGTGGACCGTGACCACATGACACACAGCGACTACATGGTACACCGTAACGACATGAGACGCCGTCGTCGCCTAGGGGGGGGGGGGCTTTGCGACGCGCCACGTTGCAAAGCCCCCCCTCGGCGGTAATGTTCTTCATCCCTATACGACGGAGCCCTAACTGTCACCGTGTATGATGGACTGTGACGACATCCCATACCGTGACGACATGACACGCCGACAAGCCTAGACGCTAAGGTGCTTCGCCCCTAACAAAATGTCACAGTTTCACCGCAAGGGGGAAGCAATGAATGCGATAGCAACAAATTGTAATGTTATACGAAGTGAGGCTGGCAGCTAACTCTTTTGGATCCGATCTCACGCATCTCTAGAAAACGGTGGTTTAAGAGCGTACGGCCGCTCCAGGGACACTGCTCACCACATTCTCTTCGCGTTGAGAGCGCAGCACGTAGAAGGGTACACCGGCCCCCCGCTGTCGGCCGCTGAGAAGGGGAGATAACGCGCGCGCCCGCGACGACCGCGCTCGTAAAATCGAAGGTCGCTCGAGGGGACCCCCCTCTCCCCTCGCGTCTTTTCACGCTCACGAACGACGGGCGGGGCTGGTTATATATATACATATACATATACGGGGGATGACGGCGGCGGCCAACGGCGACGCCGACGCCAAGAACCAGCCGGGAGTGTCCATAAAATTGCTATCGCAATAAAAAGAATCTGCAAACCTGCGGCAGGAGGCACAACCACCCTTGCACCCGCAAAGTCTCGAAATAGCACGCACGCCACATGATAATTACAACTGTGGGAGCAGCGCGAGCGGAGCGCTGATGCCCCCCCCCCCCCCCCCCAAGCAAAGAAGCGTGGGCGCGGTCGCTCCGTACTCTTCTATACACGTACCAAGAAAGCGAGGATCGAAAATACGTGGTTCTAAATAGGTGCCAGAGGTGCCGCAACCAGTATAATCATGTAAAATAAGCCAGTTTACCACTTCAGCGCGAATTTTTGAACGCATAAAAGACAACGCACCGGTGCGTCAGTGCGGTCAGTGACATCAAAATGGTTAACACGTAACTGTTTTAATCCGAGTCCACCAACACTTCTCTGACGCATTGGTAAAAAGCACACTAAAAGATGACAAAGAAAAACTACAACGAATAATTCCGCCGCTGGCAATTGAACCCACGAGTTCTCAGTCCGCTACGATGAGCATCCGCCGCTCCACTGACTACGCCACCAACGCTCATGCACGCGGTTCGAAAAACGCACCTAGTATCTCTCACACATTCTCGCACGGTGCTCTCTGTTGCGGCGATAGCCAGGCGGGGTGGTGGTGCCGTCTGTAAGTGGTGAAGAGAAATTCTGCGTCCTGAGATTAAAGAGGGCCGATATGAACTGATTTGGCGATGACGTAGTTAAAACGTCTTGATGTCAACGAGGAGCATTGGCCGCGCTAACGTCGAAGAGTCGCCCTAGATGCAGTTACAATAATTGCCTTTCCCTTCAGGTTAGCGTGCGAAGGCTCGTTGTCGGAGTAGCGCAAATTTCTCGTGCACCAACCGCGTTTCTCCGCCGCCTACCGTTCGAGTGTGATAGCACCGACGAATAAAACTGCAGGAATAAGCACCACAGAAAGGCAGCGATGTCGACGGGCGAATGTGGTGCTTTTGTGGAAGGAGACAGAGGCCAACGAGACATGGAACGCCTTCGCGCGTTCCCGGCTCAAGCTACCAATCTATGCCTCCCGTGTTGCTGATGCGCAGTGTGGTAGTGTATTCATGAACACAGATGTCGGTTACCCTATCACTCTTTAGCGCACACCATGCCGCGTCTCTCCTCAATTAACGACGCTTTGAAGAAGTGCACATCGAGTAACTACAAGACGTGTTTCACTTCCGTCTTATACCACTTCCTAGGACGGTGGGATCAGCCTTGTTTGTTTTTAGGGGCGAAGCTTCTTACGCTGTGGCTCAGTCCCTCCTCCGTAGTAGCCACCCCGGCTGGGCTGCTTCTCACAATGTTCACTAGATGGCAGTGCGCTGTGACAGTACGTGAATTGATCACTAGAGGGCGCTGCGCCGCTCGCTCCATTCCGATGCGTAGGAGACGGCTCCGCTGCGTGCTCTAGTGTGATAGGAGACCGCTGGATGGCGCGGCGACGCTAGAATCTCATTGGACGGAGGCGCATTGCGCTCATTGAATCGGAGACCGATGTAGGCGCGGCGGCGCTCGCTCCAGCCCCCGATGCGGGAGACCGCTAGAGGGGTAAAGCTATAAAATCCGTTCGCTCTTGGCGCGCTTCCTCTTTCGCTCGGCAGTCAGCGCGCAATGAGCGAGGAAGACAAGGCGGCGGAGCGGAGGGCTCGGAAAGCGGCTGCAGCGCGGGCTCGCCGCGAAGCCGAAGCTGCACGGAAGCGTCGGCAAGAGGATCCAGAGACGGTGAGGGCTCTCGCTGCCGAAGCGGCACGGAAGCGCCGGCAAGAGGACCCCGAGCTGAGAGCCCGTGAAGCGGCGGCGAAACGTGCACACAGGCACGTTTCGGAGGAACCTCCGGAGCTTCGCCCACTCATCATCGTTCACTCCGTGGATATGCTGTGATTTATTTTCATCTGAAGGCTCAGATTGTACTTCTTTTTTGCATTAATAGTTTATTTTTATTCTCACACGATAGTGTTTAAGAGCTCATTTCACAGAAATTTCGCCGTCGGCGTTGGCGTCGTTGGTTTTTAGCGAAGAGTCATCATCTTGTGGGGGAACGAAAAATCGAGGCAGATGCAAATAAAATAAATAATAAAAATTACCGGGTCTGAGCGAGGATCGAACCCACGCCGTCTATGTGGCAAACGGGTGTTGTACGACAGAGCCACGAGCTTTGTTGAAACGACTTTGTAAAAAACACTATATTGTCAAGATTGGTAGCCGCCAGGACGACAGAGGACAACGAAGTGAGCAGCACGAGCAGCAGCTGTTGTCTCTCAGAGGAAGACGACGTTGAAGCGTCTGCTTTTGTCATTGTGATCAGTGAATACATCTTGATCTTTTCACGTCGCACCGTGGTCCTGTGCCTTATTCTTTCCGCGTTGCGACACTGGTGGAGGTGTGAACAGCTGTCGGAGAATCATCGTAGAAGTGTCCGAGGACTGGCGGCTTATGGAGGCGTTGTCGCAGCTCGTTGAACGCTGCCTGCTGCTCTTCGCCCCACACGAATGTGACGTCTTCTCTGGTGAGGCGTGTCAATGGCGAGGCAATCCGTGAAAAGTTCTCGATGAAGCGTCGCTAGGAGGCGCACAATCCTAAAAATCGTCTGACTATATGAATGTCTATAGTGGAAGGAGTCTCCTCAAAGCATCATATATTGCGCGGTAGAAGCGTAGAATCGTGCCAGGCGTCAAAAAATGTCAATTGAACAAAGAATGGGTGTTTTAAAGGCCCACCCATTACAAAGCGCTCAGACATCTTTGATCATCATCAGCAGCAGAACCATCAACAAAATTAACAGCTGCGTAGGTTCGCCTGTTGCCCTACGGAGGCGTAGTGGGCGCTTTGCTGATTTACAAAATAAATAATTAGGACGTAGTGGAAACTTAACAACTAGTGCTGGCAATTGGCGTTCAATGGTACTTCGAAACCGCCAATGAATGTTACGCGCACAGTCATTCGTTCCCTTACGGCACGGTTGAGGCATGCACCGAGAACCGATAGTATTATAATAATATCTGGGGTTTTACTTCACAAAACCACGATATGATTATGAGAGACGCCATAGTGGATGGCTCCGGAAATTTCGACCATCTGGTGTTCTTAACGCGCACTGACATCGCACAGTACACGGGCCTCTACCATTTCGCCTCCATCGATCTTCGGGTCAACAGCCGAGCACCGTAGCCACTGTTCCACCGAGACGGACTAACCGAGAACCAAAGAAGGCTAGCAGTTCAGAAGTCATTGCACACGAGGCCTGATTAGGCTATCGCGATCTGTTCTTGAAGACGAGGCTGAAGCGTCCTCCAATTTTCTTGTGGGATTTAGCGTAAAGTTATAATCATTTCTTATTGAACATGATACGTCAGACTCAAAGTTTCGCGATATCAATGACTTTTTCTATTTGTATTCGTCCGGTATTACCACATGCAGAGTTCTCGCTACAGCTCTTTGGAGAGAAATACAGGATGATATTAACTTTCACGGGGAGGATTAGACGCAAGGAACCAAGCAAGTAAGGTTGTTAAGTGCGTGTGGTCCGTGCAGCTTCTTGGGAACAAACACAGGATAGCATAAATATGCTCAGAAGAGTGTCCTAATTGGTACCAAGCACAGAAAATTTATCCGGGAGCCTCTCTGACGCGGAAATTAAGAAGAGGCTTAAAACGAGCGACCAATTGTTTCCTGTCCTCTCTGTGTTTCGCCCAGTCTGTGTGCGTGTGTGTGTGTGTGTGTGTGGTTTTTTGGCCCCCTATATATAAAAATAACTAAAAAGAAAATGGGGGTGGCCCGCACCACCAGGAGGTATAACGGGCTCTGTGTTTCGCCCAGTCTGCGTGCGTGTGTGTGTGTTGTTGCATGTGTGTGTGTGTGTGCGTTTTTAATGCGACGCACTGAGCAAGAGCACCCAGACAGCTGCACAGATTGCAAGCTGAGTGACCGCACCTCAGTGAGGCCATTGGTATTAAACTTGCGCATTCAAATCGGTAAGAGTATATCAACAAGCATAACGTTGCTTTAAGGCTGCGCGAGTTAACGTAAGGAATGAGAATTGAAGTCAAGTTCTTTTTTTTTAATATCTTTGGACAACGTCCCAAAATAGGAAGGCATCATTACATCTAATGAAGCAATGTTCGGTAGTTTCTGGAACGTCAGATATGCGAAGAGTAAGTCAATATACAAATATGTCTTTGCCTCTTTCTAACGGCTTTATAGTCAGTGTTTCGGTATACACTTTGTAGAAAATTGTTTTGCGGTATGGCGAAGCAGACAATTTTGGCACACGCACACATTAGTCATGTCGAGCTGAATGAATGTATAGTGAGCGATGCAGTGCAATCGCTCATCATATATTCACTATATATAGGCGCGCCTCTAGAGTGGCTATAGCGAATGAGGCGCAACTACACACGTTTGTGCAGGTGATTTCAGAAATTAAGTTCACGAAGCACTAACAGTGAGCAGAATTTATTGATCAGGCAGTGATACGCCAGATACAAGCTCCGACATGCATTCATATCAGCAGTGAGCCTAAATGTCAAGATATGTGAGGCCATATATGCTCCAAAACACGTTTATTTTCAGAGCTGAGTTAACACAATCATATTTAAAAGCAATCAGTAATTTTCATTTGCTTGCGTTTCTTCTGTATGCGACTCCGTGAGCATCGTTTGCAGCTTGCCCAAGAGCTCCAGCTCAGCCTCGGAATTTTCATCTGCTGCGAAATGCTGCTGTTTCGTTGTTTTACATCTTTAGAAAATTTGGTTTTGTTTAGTTTTGTAACATATTGCGATTCGCTCTGGGCCGACTACAGCGAGGAACGATGAAAACCAGGGGCTCCAAGTTCGAACTAGCGATTGGAAATACCGAGGCGTTCAAATTATCGGGAACGGAGTTCAACTTAAGGAGCTTTTACTGTATATGTCTTTCATTCAGCGAGATAATGAATAATCATTTCAGAAGAATTCGTGCAGTTGACTCATGAATCCTTGTAAATAGAAAGGTGGTGCGAACTTTGTAGGCACGCCAGTGTTTGAAACCATTTTGGAAAAAGACCATACAGAGGCGCAATGTCCGGCTGGCAATATGTTACCAGTTGTAATACTGCGTGGCATAACTGCAGAATCGCACAAGGAATCACACCATGTGACACGCAACGAATGAGTGGCTGACAGCTGCCCACTGAGTTGAAATGGCTGCGATAAAGTGTCCACTGTTTTCACTAGATCATTATCATGAGCAGAACCCACAATGTCAACAATGTGTGCTGCTACGTAGGTAAGTTAGAAAGATGGGCGAATTGAAATTGAAGCATACTTGAACAAAAAGAAAAAACTGCGTGAAAACAAACCAACCGGCAGACAAAGAGCAACACCACGGGCTACGTAGGTGATCGCGTTGCATTACAGGCGCGCAATGGGTATTTCGCTAAAGTTTGCACACGTTTCGCAATGTCATACAGACAAAAGTGCTCACATGAGTCATCAAAAATGCTGGTTGAAAACGAAGCATATGTAACTACTCGCCAATTGGCTCATTTCGCACACATGAGTGGAGACGGGCTTTCGCCGTTCTGTTTTACAAGGGTGTAACACCCGCTAATCTTTTACTATCTTGTTTCTCGAAGTGTAGGCTTTCGTGTTTTTTGATAGAGCACGCCCTGCAAACAAGCATAGAGTCAACCAGTTCACGTACCAATGGAACGTTTATGCTGTGGATGTGTATCTATGTAAGATAACTATGGACATTTGAGACTCTTACACAGCTGGAGAGAAACAGACAATAGAAAGCAGGGCCTTTGTGGCAATCATTCTTCCATCTATTTCAGTGTATGTCACGTGTAAGTTTCACGAAACATAAATACTTTATTTCTCCAGTTTGTCTTGTTTCTTTTAAATGATAAGCATTTCTTTGCGAACCAAATGCACTTTGACCATTTCTATCTATCTATCTATCTATCTATCTATCTATCTATCTATCTATCTATCTATCTATCTATCTATCTATCTATCTATCTATCTATCTATCTATCTATATCGCCGCCTTCCTTTTGGCGCTCTCGTGGTCGTCTCATTGCCTTGGTGCATTTCAATAATGTCATAGCAGGACGTGGATGCATGAAAACACTGTTGTAAGGCCACGAGATCAATAACATGACTTCCCTGTCGCGTAGGTCATGAAATCCTTTACACCAGTCACGCGTGGCAGGTATCCACATAACACGGCCCATGATGTGTGGGTATGCGCCACAGCTAATCAGCCTATATAAGCCCACCCCGTTTCTCTTAACTTTGAACAGTCGGTGCAGGGCTTGTTCTAAATTCGTGGAAACAGGGACGGTAAAGTGTAATAACACGATAGCGTTAAAGCGCTCGTTTCGCAGAAATTCCGGCGTCGGCGTCGGTGTCGTTGGTTGTGAGCGAAAAATCATCATCTTGTCCGTGACCAAAAAATCGAGAAAGCGGCAAATAAAAAAAATTAAAAAATTTACTGGGTCCGAGTGAGGATCGAACCCAGGCCATCTGCGTGGCAAGCAGGTGTTCTACCACACAGCCACGCATCTGCTTGGATATACCGTGAAAATAACTTCCTCTGCTTAGAAATACAGTGAAAATAACTTTCATGCTTCGCAAACGCAAGCATCCTTTATATAGGCCTCACAATATAACATGTAATATCCCAGTAATATTGTGTGATACAAGCGTACATTGCCGTCGGGCGTTAACATGTGACTATTATAACAATTTCGTAGTTCAAAGCCTGCCACCCATTACAAAAGGCACACACCTCACTACACGTATTCCCTTAACACTACGTAGTGTGTGCATAGCAAGTATGCACTAAGTGGTTGAAGTAAGCACTCGGGACAGAATATCGCTATCGCGTTCAACTCTTAAAGGCGAAGCTTAAGGGTCCCCCAATTTCTCTTATTAACGCAAGATCGTGGGGTCCAATAACGAGCTGGGTGTCAGTCTCGAAGCGCATGGCTGGAAAAAAATTGAAAACTTTTGTCGGCACCATCACTGCTAATGCGGTATTACGTTAACAGTACGCGACTATCACATATTCGCATAAAAACGCTCACCACTTCACATACAGAATCTATATGTCACGGAAGCGGCGCACTAGAAGTAATTTTCTCAGCTAAATTAGCGCGAGCGCATTTTCAAGAAATTAAACTAGCAGTTACACCCCACGACACTGCACCAAACAAAGACACCCAGCAACGCATCAAACACCACTCCGAACACTATTCTTTTGTCACAGACGTTAAAATACAGAATTATAAAGTGACTGTGGGTGGTGCCAACTAATTCGTCGCACACTGCAAGGACTGCCGAGGTCAGACAGTCATGGAAGAAATGACTTTGAAAGGTCATGGTGAATTACATTAGCACACTCACGCGGGCCATCCGAGGAAGCGAGCGGTGCCATTTAGTAAAATTCCCGTAAAAGGCAGTGTTTTACACCGCACACCTCAGTGAACCGAGCCTACAGCTAAGCACATCTACCTGGTACTGTGTCCTTTCCGTCGCGAGAGTTTGATCAAGTCCGAGATTTCCCGGTGGAATCTACATAACAGTTGTACATGGCACATAAATTATGCTGATGACACACGGTTACGTATTCATACAGCTTGTTATTGCACGCCCAAACTCTCTTCATTTCATCGTGGTCGCATAAACTATCAAGCCACATAACAAAGACAGAGCTCACAGCCAGCGAGAAGAATGGCGCGAAGAATTCGAGAATTCCCGATTTGTCATCCGCCTTACCGCTAATTCATCAGCAATATAATCACTCATCACTCACCTCTGTAAAGCGACCGCATGTACAAATGTCCAAGACGTCAAAGACGAACTTGTTAACGATGGTCCCAGAGCCTCCGGAACCATCTACGAGCACGAACAAAGCTTCGGAAAACCACGCACACTCACCAGCAAAGAAAAATTGCACACTTTGTACATTCCAAAGTGTGTTCCGCGAAAGCTTGTGGCCATTCAACTGACTATGCCATGTCTTTTTTTCTTTTACACTCGCAGGGGGGTTGGCACACAAACGGAATCCGTGCGTGTTTTCTTGTTTAATTTTTTACCGCGAGTCGCACCGATACGCGAGGCTAATCTTCCTCCATTCGCATGCGTTCGTATTTATTCGCGCTTTGCGCATCGTGCAAACGCCATCCGCGTTCCAGCGTTTAAATTGACGGAAACTTTGTAAATTCCAAATTGTGTTCCGCGAACGGCTGTGTCCCTGGAGACGGGATCGGTCAGAATGGAACGCGATGCGCGCGTCTTCCTCCTTGCATGATTGGAAACGGTGGGCACAGCGGCGCTACTCAAGCAAAGCCTGAGCGCTCTCGAGTCCGACGCGACCGGCGTCCCTTTCCGCACTCCGGCGGCCACCTGGCACCGTGCCAGGGCTCGGACGGAGGGACGGACGGAGGGACGGACGGACATGAGCATGAGACAATAAAGGCTCTCGCCTTAAAATGGCGCACGCTGTCTGTAGACATGTCGTCAAGCGCTCGTCAGTGCAACACCGTAACCGCCACAAGGCTTCGCCAGTGAAGGTTTGCAGTGACAGTGCACGAAGATGCCTTTTTTGTGTTTCCAGGAAGATCCGCTGCCGAGAGACACGGCCCCTCCCGCGTTTGGCGTGCTGTTTCCGTTGCAGCACTATAGTTTTTTTTCACAGTCGAAGGAAGGATTCATGAGACGGACCTCCTCGATCAGTGGGTACACTGACGGGCATAAGCATAGCTGGAACATGAGATGCGTATATGGCGTTGCTTTGCAGTCGTAAGTGGAATTGTAACGAAACAAAATTTCCACCATATCCACGAAGTGAATGATGTAAGACGAGCTTGCTCGGAGATAATCGGGTAAACCGTGAATCCTCCGTACAATTCCTCTTCTGTCATATAAAGACGTGACACGTTGTTATAGTTATATACACAGTATATACGCATTATATACACAATGTCTATTATGGAACGCGCAGCCGTTCCAGCGTTTTGAGAAGTCTGTCCCAGTGCAATTCCGCGGCAGAAAGCTGCCTTGCGAGCTCTCACCGCCACTGCCTTGGCTTCCTGGGTGTTTATGACGAGTAGCGGTAGCGAAGTGCACTGAGTGAGCTCCCGGCGAAGAGAAAGGAAGCGCGCCAAATGCGAGCGCTTTATATAGGCACGGGCCTCTAGCGGGCACCAACCGAGCGCCGCCTGATCGGCGGCGCGCCATCTAGTGCGCACTTTTGAAATCATGTGCTGTGCCGTGATGGCAGAAAGAGAATGTGTGGTCTGGAACGCGCTTATTCTTCATCGTCATCAGCGTCATAGTCATCGTCATGGCTGCGCCTCTAGCGGGAGCAATGAGAACTAGCGGCTACGGCGAGGGACAAGCCCCGAGCATAAGGAGCAAGCTCCTCAAACAGCGCAAGAAGACAGAGGTGAAAGGGGCACACACACGAGCACGTAAGTGGAACAACTGGCAAAACACGCAGTGTGGTAAGCGGAACAAGTCGCTGGGTTCGGTTACGCACCTCGCGTTCCACTTCAGTAAGCAAGAACCAAAAAAAAATTCAGCTGCTAATCCGTATAATGCTCGCGAAACAACTTTGGTCCACATAAAACCGCCGCCTGTTATGGTTAAAGTCTCTTTACGACTCTTTTACCTGGAACTTATGTGGAACTAGTTAAGAGTGTAGTTCTCGAAAACCATTACTAGATGCATTATTCTCATAATTGTGGTAGCACCCGAAACCCTACCCCTGAAGTCCATATTTAAGGTGCTCCTTAGATTGGTCGTGCATTTGTAGTGCTGGCAAACTTTCTCTTTACTATATCATAGGTTAGGGTTAGACCGCGAAAAGAGATGCGCCTGACAGTGATGGCAACATAACAAATACGGCAGATCCCACGCTCCGGGGGAATCGATGTAATGCGAAGCCGCCAGGAAGGAGTGGTCTACATTTATGTCACGGCACAAGTGACATGAATGTCAATATTTTCATGTTACCTGCTGTCATATATGCCCTTCATACACTCACGTCGCGCAATACCAATTTTGATCAATATCTATCGAGTGAAATGGCCACGAGCTCACCATGAGCGTGTCATTACATTTATGACATAACTGTCATTATTTTCATGATACCTCCTGTCATGTCTTCCTCATACAGCCAGTCACGCGACACCAATTTTAGTGTAAATGAAGCGAGCGAAACGACTGCGCGCTCACCATGAGCGTAGCATGTAAATGGTGTTATACATGACAAAGAAGTCATTTTCTGTTGTAGCTTGGGAACAAGAAGGCAGCTGTGACACGTTTCGTGGCGAACAGTTTAATCAGATAACCCAGCATCTTGCTTGGCCATATATACACATGAGTTGCGGTGCGTCAGTAGTGACGTCACCGCGCTTTGTCCTTTTATTAGATACAACATTCCTTCTCCCTTATTTTCTTTAATATCCATATCTTTCAGGCTGTCGCCGAACCCTTGTGCTTCGGCGTGGCAGAGGTTCAGGAGGTTGTTCTTCAGCGGTGGTAGAATCTGTAGTTTCCGACGTTGGTTCCTGGACCTCGGTAGGAGTTTCCTCTGTTTCTTCAGGGGTCGCCGGACCAGGTTGCGCGAGAGGTGTGCCGGTGATGCGCACTGTTCTGGGTAGAGTAAGAGGAGCACTTGTATTAACAATGTCATCGGCATGCATGAATCGCTCCTGGCCTTCCACTTTGACTATGTAAGTTGCCACGCTGACACGGCGAACAATCGTTCCTGTTAACCAGTGCGGGTCGCTGGTCGGATACCTCTCACCCGGACCCGTTCTCCTGCATCAAATTCCCTCCAATTCTTTTTCTGTCCCTGGTCTTGCTCTCTAGATGAAGTAGGCTCTGACCGCTTGGCTAATTCAGGGTGCAAAATGCTGAGACGCGTGCGCGGCGCCCAAGACAGGAAACTCTGTGCAGGAGTCTTACCAGTCGTGGAGCAGGGCGTGTTGCGGTATGTGAAAAGGAACTGGTCCAGCCGGTGTTGAATGGTCCGGGCTTGCCCCGAGCGCCTCTCGTCTCGCAGTTGGCGTACAAGGTTCTTCTTTACCGTCTGGACGAGCCTCTCTGCTGCCCCGTTCGAAGCCGGATGGTACGGAGGTGTCTTGACGTGTTGCACAGCATTGGATCTGAGGAAAACTGCAAATTCGTCAGACACAAATTGGGGACCATTATCTGTCACAATCTGTTCGGGAAGCCCAAACGCTGCAAAAATGGTGCGAAGCTTTTCTACAGTCTTCGACGCCGTGGTCGATTTCATGTGTATAACGTCCACCCAATTAGAATGGGCATCGACAAGCACCAAAAACCAGTCTTGTTTGTAGTATGCAAAATCTAGGTGCACTCGTTGCCACCGTCTGGCGGGCCGTCCCCATGACATAAGTGGTATGGCGGGTGCAGCGTTTTGGCTGAGCTGGCAAGTTGAACAGCGTCGAACTGTTTCTTCGATCAGCTCATTTAACTTCGGCCACCACACGTGACTTCTTGATAGCATTTTCATGCGAGTGGTACCAGGGTGCCCCTCGTGCAAAAGCTGTAGCACTTCTGGCTGCAAAGATTCGGGAATAACTACTCTAGTGCCCCAGGTTATGCACCCAGAGTCAAGAGACAGCTCGTTTCGCCGGACAAAATAGGGTGCAATGTCAACATCTGATAGTCTTTCAGGCCAGCCATTCAAAACGAAAAGTTTCACTTTAGACAACGTGCGGTCTTTCTCAGTTTCCGCTTGAATCTCGCTCGCTGAAAGCGGTACTGCTTCAACAGCGGAGAAAAACAGAACGTAGTCGCTCTTGTCTGCTTCGTTCGGAAGCGGCAATCGTGATAACGCGTCAGCGTTAGCAACTTGCGCACCCTTTCTATAAGTCCACTTGTACTGATAAGCTGCCAGTAACAGCATCCAACGTCGCATGCGCGCGGCAGCCATCTGTGGAATTGGCTTTGTCTGGCCAAACAGACTAGCTAGTGGAAGGTGATCGGAATAAATCGTGAACTCACGTCCATAAATGTATTTATGAAAGCGCTTTACCCCAAACACCACGGCCAACGCCTCCTTCTCGATATGCGCGTAGCCTTTCTCGGCGCTGCTTAGCGTACGCGACGCGTATGCTATCGGCTTCTCTTGGCCGCAAACAACATGAAATAAAACTGCTCCAACCCCCGTAAGGGGATGCGTCGCAAACCAGACCTAGTGGTTTTTTAGGGTCGTAGAAGGTTAGTACTGAGTCCTGAGTGAGCATTTTCTTGCTTTTCTGAAATGCCTTTTCAGTCTCTTCCGACCATGCCCAAGGTTCATCTTTTTGAAGAAGTTGGTATAGCGGCCTTAGTTCCGATGACATGTTCGGCATGAACCGGGAATAAAATGTCAACATGCCAAGATAGGCCTTTAGCTCCGTGCAATTTTTTGGCGCTGGAGTCTTTCTAATTGCTTCCACCTTTTCATGGCAAGGGTGCACGCCTGTCTCATCAATGATATGGCCCAGATATCTTACGGACTTCACAAAAAATTTGCACTTTTCGTGCCTTACTTTGACGCCGTGCTTCTCGAAGCGCTGCAGGACTGCTTCTACACGTGCCAGGCATTCGTTGTAGTCGGCACCTGTGATAAGCACATCGTCAAGGTAACAAACAACTCCACTTAGTCCCTTCAGCAACTCGTCCATGATTGCTTGGAATACTGCTGGTGCACTGGAAATGCCGTAGGGCATTCGAACATATTGAAATAAGCCCATGTGTGTATTTATAGTCAATAAGGGCCGCGAGTCAGGGTGCAGCTCAATTTGCTGGTACGCTGACGACAAGTCCAAAACGGTAAACACTTTGCCTCCTGCTAGGACCGCGAACATGTCTTCAACCGTTGGCAGCGGGTAGTGATCAGTTTTAACGCAGGGATTTACTGTCACTTTATAGTCTCCACAAAGACGCACTTTGTTCCCTGGTTTTTCGACTACCACCAACGGCGTGGCCCAGTCACTTTGCGTTACACCCACCAGTACCCCATCAGCTTGTAGGCTATCTAGCTCTTCTTTAACTCGCTCCCTTACGGCATATGGTACTGGACGTGCCTTGCAGAACACTGGCAAGCTACCTTCTTTTAAAGAAAGTTTCGCTTGAAAGCCCTTTATCAGTCCTAACCCAGGAGTGAAAACACTGGCATACCTTTTCACAAGGTTGTCCGCCGTGAGCTCCGCTTGCACCGTGTGAATGCCATTCAAGTCGACGTCTAGGTCCTGAATCCAATCGCGTCCAAGTAGCGCTGGCTTATTTCCTGGCACCACAACTACTGGTAGAATCTTGCGCCGTCCGTTGTACTCGACCGGAACCTCGGCTTGCCCCTTCACTTCCAGCGGTGCTCCTCCGTAAGTCTTCAGCTTAACCGTAGACGGTGTGAGCGGCGGAGGATTCACTAGCTGCTTCCATAGGTCTTCCGATATCAGAGAAACCGCGGCTCCTGTGTCTACTTGCATCTGCACGCGCTTCCTTCCGAGCATAAGTTCTACCTGATACGGCTGCTTCGTAAGGCCGGCGTGATGTACGGCGTAGAGCATCATCTCATTATCTTCTTGCTGGTCGGCAACGGCGTGGATTTTTCCCGCACCCGGTGGGCGTTGTCCGCATACTCGAGCCAAGTGACCCGTGCGTTTGCAGCTGTAGCACCTTGCTTTCCGATAACGACAAGAATTGGCGTCGTGCTCTTGCCCGCAACGGTGACACTTTGTCTTGGTTGCCTCGTATTGCTTGCCTGGCTTGACCGCAAATGCCGCTTTCCTGCCCGTCTTCCTTATCGCCTGGACGTCGGCTTCCGTTCCACTGCCTGGTCGAAACCCCCCTCGACTCCTGTTCCGCCATTTCAACGCTTTTGGCAAAGTCGCAAGCAGATTCAAACGACAGCTCCTTCTTTTTTAGTAGACCCGTCTGAATGGCAGGGTTTCGCAGTCCAGCGACGAACCGGTCGCGTAGTGCGTCGTCAAGGAATGTGCCATACTTGCATTTAGCGGCCATGTGCTTCAGTGCCACTGCAAACGTCGCTACTGTCTCACCTTCCGCTTGGTACCGCCTGTTGAATCTGAATCGCTCTGCGATTATTCGGCTTGCAGGCTCGTAATGGTCACTCAGTACCTTGACCAGGTCTGCGAGACTCTTCTCCGCAGGGGTCGCCGGTAGAAGCAAATCCTTGAGCGTCTTGTACGCATTCTTGCCAATGGCCGTTATGAAGGCCGACTTCTTAAGCTTCTCCTCTTGTACGTTGGCTACTTCGCAGTAGTGCTCGAATCTTTCCACGTACGAAGCAAAGTCTTCATCGCCGTCCTCCAGGAATGCGTCGAATTCCCACATCTTGGCCATGCTGTGCTCTGCCCTGCCTCAGTCCTTCACGGGATCCGCCCCTTCCGATCGTAGATTCATTCTAGCATCTTCGTCGCCAGTTGTTGTAGCTTGGGAACAAGAAGGCAGCTGTGACACGTTTCGTGGCGAACAGTTTAATCAGATAACCCAGCATCTTGCTTGGCCATATATACACATGAGTTGCGGTGCGTCAGTAGTGACGTCACCGCGCTTTGTCCTTTTATTAGATACAACATTTTCGTCCTGACACAACACTGATTTTGGTGTATGTCAAGCGAGCGAAATGACCGCGAGCTCACCATGAGCGTGTCATGTAACTAAGCAAAGTGGACGATTGGGCCAGTTGGTGATTCATGATCGATGTATACTGTGTTCTCCACAATATATATCGTGTCCGTGTTCTCCACCGCCGAGTATACATCGATTGTGGCATGTAAACAATGCTATGCATGACATGCAACTCATTTTAGGGGCGAAGCAACTTAAGACCCCGCAATGTCCGTAAACCACTCTCCGGCGTCTACAGCAGATGTAGAGCAAGTGCAGGTGAACAAACCGAAACATCTGTGAGCAACAAAATGTTATCAAAAGACGATTGACGAGAACAAACAAAATACAAAGGCACAACACCGTAGAAACACCGACATTTAATCTACCATCAATCAAGATAAAGGGAGTAGAAGAATTTATTCCCTTTATCGATCTCTATTTTTCTCTTCCTCTTTATTCTCTCTCTCTCTCACTCTCTCTCATTTTCACGTGTTTTGTTCTCATTTCACACTCACACCAGCTGTACATGGTAGTGAAACTTTCCCCATTCCTGCAACACATACTATTTCGCTCAGTTACGCCACGTACGCCGACGGCGACCCCGCTGAAATCAGGAACGCGTGCCTAAGAGGGGCGTCCCAAAAATAAAACATATGATAGCACGGGTTGCATTTCGATGCCTACTGAAGGAATCATGTCAATAGTAAGCCAATACCTCATGTTCTTAAATCTTTGTTTCTGAATGATCTTGTCCACATTGTAAACCAAGCAATTAGACATTGTGCCGCCATATAATTATTCTTTGTGCAACATACTGCAGCAAGACAAGACAGGAATAAATTCACAGATAAAGGCTGAAATTTGACGATGCATTTTTTCTGCTTTATACATGTTCACAAATTCGCGAAAGCACCTACCTGCAAAGAAAAGGTGAAGCGTTGTTCGATGATGTCTCCCCGGTGTAAAGACAAGCTTCCTCTTCACAACGGCAAGTAGGTTTAGCTGGCAAGGCTGGGAAAGAAAAAAAGAAGTGCCAAGTACTGGGGCCCTCCGGGAATCCTTGAGCGACACAAGGAGATTACCTTGCTGAGTCACTGATCAGCTTTCTTCGCGAACTAAACTTAAGTTATGGACTAACTTGTCGGCTAGTTGGTAGAACATATCTTATGAGTAACAGCGCGAAAGACCAGGATAGTAAAGGCACACAAACAACGACACGTAGCGCAGCGTTTCGTTGTTTGCGTGTCTTTACTGTCCTGGTCTTTCGCGCTGTTACCCATAAGTTAAGTTTATGATTTTAAATGCGAAGCATTTCTTAGCAAACTTCGGCGACATTCACACAAAGCAAACTTCGGCGACATAACACACAAAGCGAATGTGTGCGTGTTTTCTTTTTTAATTTTTTTACCGCGAGTCGCAGCGAGACGCCAGACTAATCTTCCTCCGTTCGCATGCGTTAGTATTTTCTCGCGCTTTGTGCATCGTGCAAACGCCATAGCGTTCCAGCGCTTAAATTGACGGGCCCTTTGTAAATTCAAAAGTGTATTCCATGAACGCCTATGTCCATTGAGACGGCGTCGGTCAGAATGATTGCAAACGCTGGGCACAGCGAAGCTACGCAAGCAACGAGCGAGCGCTGTAGAGTCCGACGCCACCGGCGTCCGTTTGCGCATCCCGGCGGCCACCTGGCTCCGTGCCAGAGCTTGGATAGACGGGACGGACGGACATGGACGAACGGACGGACAGACAGACACACGGACGGACAGACAGACGCACGACGGATGGACGGACGGACGGAGACCGGACGGACGTGAGCATGAGACATTAAAGGCTTTCGCCTTAATATTCCGAAGCAACCGACCGGGGATTCGAACCAGTGACCACTCGCTCCGCAGCGCGCCGCGTTACACAATTATACCACGCCCAATGCCTCCGAGGGCCCCATAACGGCGAGCTATTAAATGCGAAGCATTTCATAGCGAAACTCGGCGACATTGAGCGTATCTATCTATCTATCTATCTATCTATCTATCTATCTATCTATCTATCTATCTATCTATCTATCTATCTATCTATCTATCTATCTATCTATCTATCTAGCTAGCTAGCTAGCTAGCTAGCTATCTATCTAGCCGCCTACGACTTTGTGCTCTCCTGGCCGTCTCGTTAATGGGATTTATACCAAATTTGGTATGGCATAACATGACTCTATGACGAACGTAAATGGCTGGTCCTATCATGAAAATCATGACTAACTTGTCATTAAAAGTATGATTTACATGCCACGCTCATGGTGCGCTCGCGGTCGTTTCGTTAGCTTGATATACACCAAATTTGGGATTGAGTGACGTGACTGCATGACGAACATAAATGACAGGTGGTAATATACAAATAATGACTTGTCATGCGTGACGTAACTTGCATGCCACGCTCATGGTGCGCTCGCGGCCGTTTCGTTAGCTTGATATACACCAAACTTGGTATTGAGTGACGTGACTGTATGACGAACATAAATGGCAAGTGGTAATATGAAAATCATGATTTCTCATGTGCGACATGACTTGCATGCCACGCTCATGGCGAGCTCGCGGCCGTTTCGTTAGCTTGATATACACCAAATTTGGAATTGAGTGACGTGACTGTATGACGAACATAAATGACAAGTGGTAAATTGAAAATCATGACTTGTCATGCGCGACATGACTTGCATGCCACGCCCATGGCGCGCTCGCGGCCGTTTCGTTAGCTTGATATACACCAAACTTTGTATTGAGTTGCGTGACTGTATGAAGAACATAACTGACAAGTGGTAATATGGAAATCATGACATGTCATGAGCGACATGACTTGCATTCCACGCTCATGGCACGCTCGCGGCCGTTTCGTTAGCTTGATATACACCAAATTTGGAATTGAGTGACGTGACTGTATGACGAACATAAATGACAAGTGGTAAATTGAAAATCATGACTTGTCATGCGCGACATGACTTGCATGCCACGCCCATGGCGCGCTCGCGGCCGTTTCGTTAGCTTGATATACACCAAACTTTGTACTGAGTTGCGTGACTGTATGAAGAACATAACTAACAAGTGGTAATATGGAAATCATGACATGTCATGAGCGACATGACTTGCATTCCACGCTCATGGCACGCTCGCGGCCGTTTCGCTGGTTTGATATACACCAAATTTGGTATTGAGTGACATGACTGTATAACGAACATAAGTGGCAAGTGGTAACATGAAAATCTTGGCATGCGTGCCATCTACAACGCCATATACATGCACGCTCATGGTGCGCTTGCGTCCGGTTCGCTAGCCTGATATACACCAAAATTGGCATTGCGCGACATGACTGTATGACGAACATAAATGACAGGTCCTAACATGTCAAACATGACATGCAAATTATTTAAAGCAGGATTTGCTCCTTCCTGGCTGCTTCGCATTACATCGATTCCCACAGTGCTTGGGATCTGCCAGCTTTTTTTTTATGAGCATTAATTTACCCTACTCAAAAATCATGTATTAGAAATAATTTTCTAAGGCATTAAGAATTCCTTTCATTTCTGTCTTGATTAAAGTTTTGGCATCGTATCTAGAGAAACTACCATGTTTTATCTAAAAGGAAGAAATTATTTTCCTTTCCTTCTGCCTAGACCTTGATTTTTTTTCACTTGCATCAACTGCCGGCTTCTTGGCCAATCCCCTGTAGTGGGTAAAAGCCAGAACAGAGGAACAAGCAAGCAAACAAGCAAGCAAGCAAGCAAGAAAGTGAAGCATCGTAAGTGCCGATGGGAATAGCACAGCGATGACAACACCTGACTGCATCTTGGGGAGTACTGCAATAGAATTGACGCCAAGATTGCGACACCCTGGGATCACTACTGATGACTCGGAAGATCAGTAGGAGCAAATGATGCGCGAAACCGCACTGTCCCACCTGCGGCTCGCAATCCTTTAATCTACTTTGCTCTTTTTTCCTTGCTTTTGTTTTTTACATAGAGTGGTTCTCGGACTAAGGTTTATGGTGGAGCAATCTGTATGCCACTATGCAGAAAAAGTCCACAGTGCAAAAGCGGTGACCTCAATCGGCTTTTGCAACTGAAGTGCAGCCTACCCGCAGGCAATGTTATTTACCGGCGGCCATTACTGGTTCGTAGCACTGTGATCGTTGCACTTTTCTATTTCTGAACTCTTTTCCCTGCCGCGCAATTTACCGCGGCTGCCGTTCGACTTTTGGAGGATCCAGATTGGACCATAGGGTTTCTCGCCAAATGGCCACCTCAGATAAATGGATGACTTTCCGCTGCTGCAAGTGTGACATTTACTTGTTCCTGTACTAGTATCAATTGGGGAAAATACACTGAATTGGAAAAAAAGCATGTGCTTCTATCTTTTTTTATCATTATCTGTTTAGGAAGTATTCAAGACGCGGGTAAGATGCCCTGGCATTTTTTAACGTTGGTCTAGGGAAGTTCAATACACTCTTCCTCTAACAGTCAAACGTGTAGTCAGATATTTTAAAATAGGTTTCGGAAGCTATTCAAGACAGGGTGAATAACACTAATAAATCTGTGATATGCGCGGGTTATTGCCCAATGTAGTTATTTTCCGTTGAGCGAGAATAAACTAATACCGTTGGCCAATCATCTCGTTCCCTGGAGTCAATGCTGAAACGCAACACAGATGCATGAGCGTGATGGCAGGGATGCGTAAAAATAATAAAGCTCTTTGACGCACTATAACTTAAAAGGAATTTCTAGTTCGAGTTCCCGATTGTTTCAGAAAGTAATGTAGCTATATTATCTTAATGTAGCTGGGGCCTGGCAGCTCGACAAATTGACTTGTTTGTTGTAGGGAGTGTTAGTGAATGTTTCACTAGTCAAGATATGGACTACTGTCAAATACTTCCATTTCTTCTGGTGACGATGACAAATGACTGGGAGGCCTGGCATTTATCTCGGCTTTCACCTCGTACAAGACAGTGGTTGACTCTTCAAGCGTGAGCCTTCGCTGACTAAGAATCTTTCATAGGGTGGACTTCACTGTTCTTCTCATTCTTTGCCAGAAGCCTCCGCACCATGCGCCCTTTTCTACTATAAACTTCCATTGAAGCCTTCTTTGAGAGCAATATTCTTGAAATTGGCCACTGAATAAGGCACTTTGTAAAAAAGCGATTTCCTTAGAAGACTTCTGGAAGGTTTGTGTATTGTCCGTATTTGTAATTCTAACAGCAGGTAATCCACGACATGAGGTGAGCCTTCGAAAGGATGGTATGAAGCTGTCGGCTAATACATTGGAGATCCGTTCTAAGTGTATGGATCTTGTGACCGCACACGCGAACAGAGCTATGTTACTCTTTGAAGAGGAATTGTCCGTTTGCACGTAAAGCGGTCCGGCGAAATCTATTCACAGAGTCTAAAAAGGATTGGAACGGCACAATTTTTCTCGTGGTTAGAGTGCCACTTGGGCGCTGGCTGGTTTGGCTCTGTATTTCGCACATTTGTATCATCCACGAATAAATTTCTTTACCACCTGTCTGTCACAAGGTATCTATAAGATTTCTCTAACTTCAGTAAGCATGTCTTGTACACCTTCAAAGAGAACGCGCCGATGACAGCCACGAAATAGAAGTTTAGTAAAGTCGTGATTCGGCGGCAAGCGACCAGGATTCTTCACCATTTCTGTTTCTTGAGTAAACTGTAGCCTGCCTCTTATACGCTGTCGCCTTTCCACATCAAGAAAAGGATGCAGCGTCTTTAAGCTCGACCGTTGATTTCACAACTTCCCTTTTTCGAGGCGGTCAATCCCTTTCAAGTTTACTTCTTCTTGCACTACCTTAATCGAATAGTCTTCACCCTTGTTCGTGTCCTTTTTCTGTTATGCTCGATGATTTCTCTCAAAGGCGGGCGTTTATACAATTCTGAACAAATATAGAGACCCATGCTGTAAATTGCAGGACTCGTGTGAGTTTCGAGTATCTTCCCAAGTCCAAAAACGGCCGAAATGTTTCGACATGTAGGACTTGCACGACGCTCAAGTCGCTGAAGTCTGTTTCACCACACACCCTATTCAGTGTGTTCGTTGGCCATGTTGCTTTCGCATCTCTTAGAATTGACCTTGCCACGATAGTTTGTCGCGGCTCAGTAATTGCGACGATGTATTCTGTGTAAGAAATTCTGCGGGGTTATCAGCCCCCAGGGCAATGTAGCCATAGGGTTTTGTCAAAGCTGCGTTCAATTTCTGACCCTCTATTGGCAACAAACTGTTGCCATTGCGATGGAGCTCCTCGGGTCCAATGAAGCGCGACGGTGGAATCGGTGTCGATGGTCAAATCCATATTCTGTTCAAACGACTTAAGGGCCTAATAAGGAACCTTGCTAACCTAGTTGCAATTATCGCTCCCAGAAGTTCGAAGTCTGGGCAGGCGTAACTTTCTGCAAAGGCGCTACTCTCGATTTATTCATTGCAAGGGCCGTTTTTCTGTCCAACATATCTCAAAAACGCACAGGCTCCATAAGCTTTCTGACTGACATCAAATAACA
>JALIZH010025712.1:0-86219 GCA_030522465.1 Rhipicephalus appendiculatus
CACTTATTTAGTGTAGCGTTGCAGTGTTTCGTTTGGATCGGAAAAAGAATGTTCTTAGTACAAGGGGGGCTGTAATTAAGTGACTTCAACTAGCCATCTGTTCGCACAACACAACATGTAAAGATTGAATATACTGTATAAAAATTTCAGCACTGTCTCTGTTGTAATTACGCCAGTACTTGTGGATAATTTCTAGAACGTAATAAATACAAAATTGGTGTTTATACAGCTGCTTATGCTAGATGATACGTTTACAAATGACGATTTAAACCTATCTATTTGTCGTTTTGCGTTTTCGTGATCTCACGTAACTAGGGAACAATTTCTAAGGCATATCCACAAAAGTCATTGAATTTGAATACTTTCAACCGTGGTGAATAGTGAATTGCGTAGAATGTTTTACAAATTGTAAAAAAAATACGGTAATAAGGCGATATTGCTTAAGCGCAGGGTTTATGCTTTCATTGATTCCGTGGGCTGCGCTGCGTGCAGTATTTCGCGGAAGGATATGATTTTTCTTTTTCTAGCGTAAAGGGAGCTTGTTATATTCGACGTCGGCGTTTGAGCGGATGCGCAGAATTGAGACATATTGAAATAACTCACAGCTAAGGCACGTCCGCTCTGGAAGCGATTCCGGTCGTCTACACGGTGCGCGACGTAGCAGGGTACAAAAAAAAAGGAAAAAAAATCTCTCGTCGCGCCGGTTCTTCTGAGACCAATTCTCCTCAGCGAAGTAAAAAGTATCGCTTATCGCGAGCAGATAAGAACTGTGTGTGTGTGTGTGCGTGCGTGTGTGTGTGTGTGTGTGTGTGTGTGTGTGTGTGTGTGTGTGTGTGTGTGTGTGTGTGTGTGTGTGTGTGTGTGTTTGCGTGTGTGTGTGTGTGCGTGTGTGTGCATGTGTGTGTGTGTGTGCTGCATTTGCTTTGTTGTCAGGCCACTTTCTGTTCTCGGTAGCGCGAATAATGTGACCCGGTTGCGCCTATAATTGTCCTACAAATTTCGTTAAAACCAGTTCATGTTCCGGCAATTTTCCCACCCTACCAAAATCCCAACAAGGGATTGTAGAATTCATAAATAAATAAGTCAATAAAAGGAGGGTTAAAGGTGGTTACACGCACAAGCGTGCTCTCAGAGGAGATGGGCAGCGGGGAGTGGCCAATAGGTGTGTCTGCGTGGGGAGAGCGGCGCTGTGGTGAAACTTGTCATATAGGACAATGTAGAAAGAGATGAAGAAAGAAAGGTGAAAGAAGAAAGACGAAGACGTATGAAAGAAAAAATAAAGATGGAAGAAGGAAGATGAAGGAAGGACTCAACCTTTGTCGCCGGGTTGTGACGCTTGCTTGGAAGCTCCGCTGTTTACTCAGATTATACCGACGTCCAAGTGGCTTTAGTTTTTCTTTGTTCGGATGCGTCGTAATCGATGTCAGATTGCCCGTGCATTTCCCTATGAAATTGGCGACATTTTATTTTACCGAAGAATAAACCCTAATTGACTTCACAATTCATATAGATGTTTAATAGTACAATCATTAAAGGGGCCATGACATGGTCACCCAACAATTTGCGGTTTTTGGTGAAAAACGAAGGTAGAGGGTCAAATATGCTTGTACACGTGTGAAAACTGGACTGTAAAAGGTTATTTCAGTCCCAAATAAGCCGGGGAAGTCGTCGGCTGTAAACTCCGCCCACCGCCGGCGACCGCCATTTTGCCATGGCGTGCGTGACGTCACTAACTGCGAGGAGCAGTGACGTCGTCTGCTACGTTCCACACGCGGTCAGTGTGTTCACTGCGAGTGTTGCTCTGTTGCTGTTTCAACCGCTACAAGTCATTTAGTTCCAGAGGCAAGTTCATAAAATCAGAAATAGCTCGTTTGCACGCGCAGCTGAACATGGAACACGGATTGCAGACCGTGCAGACGCTCGCACAGCAAGCTACTCGTTACGTCACGGCTAGCGAGCGTGCCAGTGTTGCCCGACTCTCAGGCCGTTCGCTCGTTTACAAAAAATATTCAATTATAAATTAACGGCACTACCAAATACGCTAAAATTTCGCCAGCTTGTCTGTGAACGTACAAGGATCAACCTACATAACACAGATTATCGTCGAAAATTGGGTGTCATGGCCCCTTTAACATTAATTACAGAAAATGCCCAAAACATATTACTACTTTCTTTGTCTTGCAAAAAAATAATTAATATCAAGTGCCTCAGAATGAAGTAGTGGAAGCTTGGCTCAGTTACACGTAGTCCTTCAATATGTGCGCCTGAAGGGATAACATCCACCCTGAAACGCTAGTGACGTTGCAGCAGCGTCGTAGTAGTACTGGGCAGTCTTGGGAAATTAAGCGGATGCTCTGAGCATATCACCGCACTGGGTGAGAGCTGTAGTGCAAACGCCCTTGTCGTCGCCGATGAAATCGAGCCTTCTGGCATGCCAGCAAGCTTTAACTACGAGGCAGAGAAAATTGCAAAAAAAAAAAAAAAGCCCCTAAGTCTCCCACTGTTGAGAAGCACAGATGGCGCACGCAATACAGTGCGCGCCCGTGAAGTTGCAAGAGCTGCAACTTAAGAGGATACTGAATTCTGCGAAGATGCGGACAATACGGTCACCGTGATTCAGTTCATGTCGCGCTAAAAAATACTCACGTCTTGAATTTACAAAGAATTGTTTCTGGTCGTGCTATACAGGTCAAAGCAATATTAGAGGCTTAGCCGAGAGACCTATTGCGAGTGAGGGCAGTTCTTTTTTCTGAGAAGGTATGCTGAAGAAATTGCACCTTTCATAGTTCTTGTATTTCAAGTGTCCTCGCCTTCAGCTATACGCAGCCTAGTGTTTGGCGTACCTGTACTGAAAAAAGGTGACCCCACACAAGTAACAAATTATCGCCTTATATCCCTAACTTCCTCAAAAATCTACTTGACATAAAAAAATTTGGCAGATCCCAAGTACCATGGGAATCGAATGTTATGCGAAGCATGCGCAGGCAACACGACTGGGTTGTAACATTTATATTGAGGGAAACGTTGCGGAAGGAAGTTAAAGATATGTACAAATATTGTACGCACAGACATACTTGCCACGAGCGTTTCTTTTACTGCATTCGGTTTCCGCCCACAAAGACTAACAACAGTACTCGGCGCAGACCGCGCCTTAGTGTTCCAGAAGCTTCTCGGTTGTAGTAGATCGTTTTGTTAAGATTGCACGCAAGGCGCTAACACTCAAGATTATTCCAGAGCTTCCGCGACGACTAGTGATAAGGCTAGAATGTTCGACGCGTGATTTATAAAAGCCGGCGCGTTCCAACGATGTTCAGTTGATCGACGGCCGACGCTCTGTTCGCCGCTATCAGCGCCAGCGTGCATTGCTGTAATCTTGCTTTCCGTTTACCGGCCACAAGTTCGGCCTAATAAAGAGCTTCATCTTGAACACGTCGCCTGCTCCTTCGTCTACGTCACAACCACGTGACATCTGGTGGAGGTGCTGCTTTTTTCATGTTCCGGACACCCCCTTCAAGCCGTCATCCCAGCCCCGGTCGTGAAGAAGACATCGACACCAAACTCGATCAGCGAGCTAGCCGCAGGCAACGAGGGCTACCTCCAGAGTTTGAGCCCCTACTGGATAAGACTCGAAAGACCACGGCTACGACCACTACCGCGACAACTATGACAGCCACTGCACCAACACCCGGCATGGTCGTGATGCAGCAGCCAAAGGAGCCACCGACTTTCCGTGGATCATCGTTCGAAGATCCCGGAGACATGGCTGGAGACGTACGACCTAGTGGCCACCCTCAAGCCACTGGGACTCGGACGAGAAGCTTCTACGTTCTACCTGGAAGACGCGGCAAGGACCTGGTTCGAGAACCGGGAGACTGCGCTTCAAACCTGGGATCTTTTCCGTGGCACATTCCTGGACACGTTCAGGAGCATCGCCCGCAAGGAAAGAGCCGCGACGTTGCTGGAGACGAGGGTGCAACTCCCGAACGAAAGTGTGACCATCTTCGCGGAAGAAATGACGCGACTCTTCCGGCACGCCGACGCTGAAATGTCCGAGGAAAAAAAAGGTGTGGTTTCTCATGAGAGGAGTAAAGGAAGAACTTTTCGCCGGACTTGTGCGCAACCCCCCGAAGACGGTCTCGGAATTCGTTTCGGAGGCCACTACCATCGAGAAAGCGCTAGAAATCCGCAACAGGCAATACAACCGCCGCCTGCCTACTACGAGCTACGCGGATGTTCAAGCGCTGGGAACCAGTGACCTCCGCGAGACGATCAGAGCGGTCGTGCGTGAGGAGCTGCAGAAGATGTTCCCCAGATCGCAACCTCAGGTGGATTCGATAGCCGAGATAGTTCGTGAAGAACTCCAGCAGTCGCTCGGCACCCCTGAGCCACCGCAGTCTCAGCCACAGGCCTTGAGTTACGCTGCTGCAGCCCGACGCTACGTACCCTCTCCACGACCCCGTCAGGACGCCGCTCAGTAGCACTACCGTCGCGAGACGCCGCCGCCTCCCCCACCACCGCCATCTAGCCCGCCTGCCGGCCAGCGGTACACACCGAGGAAGACCTACATCTGGCGAGCCCCCGACCACCGTCCCCTCTGCTACCACTGCGGAGAAGCCGGCCACACGTACCGCCGATGCCAGTACCGTGAGATGGGATTACGAGGCTTTGCCGTCAACGCGGCTCGTCCACAGCGGGGTGAACGACCACAAGACATCGCCGACTATCTCACAGGGGCTCGGTGGACACCCCGACGACCATCCCGCTCGCCGTCGCCTGGCCGCTACATGTCACCGCACCGCCGGCAGTACACTGGCCCAAACCGGGGCCGGTCGCCTAGCACGTATCCGGGAAACTATAGGGGCAGCAACCGATGAAGGTGCGGTTGCTGTACGACGAAATGCCGAAGATCTTCCGCGGCCGCCGACGACGACAACGCGACGAGACCTGCAGAACCCGACGCGAAGCAGACGAGGCCCTGCCGGACGATACCTCGCGGACCGAAGAAGACCTGACGACGCAGCATGGAAGCACCGCAACAAACCGACGCAGCCGTGATCCGACGCCACGAGCTAACCGCAACACAAGGCGACGGACTAGTGACATCGACGTTCTCATCGACGGCCACAACGTCACCGCTCTCGTCGACACTGGTGCCGACTATTCCGTCGTCAGTGGGCCATTCGCCGCCAAGCTGAAGAAAGTAAAGACCGCTTGGAGTGGGCCCGAAATCCGGACAGCTGGAGGTCACCTGATAACGCCAGTTGGAGTCTGCACGGCGAGAGGCACCATCAATAAGCGGACTTGATCCTGCAAGGCTTTGTTATCCTACAACACTGCTCCAGGGATGTGATACTTGGAATGGACTTCCTAAGTGACCACGGTGCCGGTCATCGACCTAAGGTCTCAATCGATAACACTATAACTTCAAAAAAGCTCTGCCAACCCAGACGACGCCGGGGAACCATGCATTGAACGTGATAGAAGAGCACGTCACCGTTCCGCCTCTCTCCAGCGTCATCATTTCCGTCGGCACAGGAAAAACCCACAGACTTCGAAGGCGTCATCGAGGGCGATCAGCACCTGCTTGTAAACCGTCAGATTTGCGTCGCAAGAGGCATCGCCGAGTTGCGTGAAGGGAAAGCAACAGTGATGCTCACGAACTTCAGCAACGAATACAAGCATGTGAGCAAAGGCACGACGGTCGCCTACATCGCACAAATTGTGGAAGCCAGCGACGCCCTCGCCCTCGCCGAGTTTACCGAAACATGCTACGACGAGCCAAGCTCACCAACTAACTTTCGACGTCAATCCGAGCCTTCCGACGCATAAACAAGAACAGCTCAAAACCCTGCTCCTGCAATACAAGGACTACCTTTTCGTCGTCGTCAAGAGTTCGACAGCCCCAGTCGCACAACACCGCATCATAACAGACGAAAGCGCCAGGCCACTACGTCGAGCCGGTACAGAGTTTCAACGTGGGAACGCGAGGCCATAAAGAACCAAGTCGACGAAATGCTACGCGGCGACATCATCCAGCCTTCAAAGAGTCCGTGGGCGTCACCCGTGGTGTTAGTGAAGAAAAAGGACGGAACCCTACGCTTCTGCGTCGATTATCGCCGCCTGAACAAAATAACGAAGAAGGACGTGTACCCTCTCCCACGGATAGACGACACCCTGGATCGACACCGCAACGCGAGGTACTTTTCGTCGATGGACCTCAAGACCGGCTATTGGCAAATTGAAGTCGACGAGAGAGACCGAGAGAAGACCGCGTTTATAACACCAGACGGTCTCTTCGAGTTCAAAGTCATGCCCTTCGGTCTTTGCTCGGCGCCTGCGACTTTCCAACGGGTTATGGATACAGTACTTGGCAGGATTGAAGTGGCAGACTTGGCCTGGTTTACCTGGACGACGTAATTGTGTTTGCTTCAAACTTCGACGAACACCCCCGGCGACTTGACGCAGTACTTTAAGCAATCAAGGCCTCCGGACTCACCCTGAAGCCAGAAAAGTGCCGCTTCGCATACGAGGAACTCCTGTTCCTGGGTCACGTCATTAGGAAGTCCGGAGTTCGCCCCGACTCACGGAAAACAGCAGCCATCGCTGCCTTCCCGCCGCCCACCGACAAGAAGGCCGTACGCCGATTTCTCGGCTTGTGCGCCTATTATAGACGCGTCGTCAAGGAATTTTCACGCATCGCCGAGCCACTAACTCAGCTCACGAAAAACGACGTAGTGGGGAGCGGCGCAAGTCGAACCATTTCAAGAATTGAAACGACGCCTGCAGACGCCTGCAGACGCCTCCAATACTTGCGCATTTCGACGAACACGCCGACACGGAAATCCACACCGACGCAAGCAGCGTAGGACTCGGCGCCGTTGTTGTCCAGAGAACTGCCGGCGTGGAAAGGGTTATCAGTTATGCTAGCCGGTCGCTATCCAAGGCAGAAGCCAACTATTCCTACAACAGAAAAGGAGTGCCTTGCCATCATCTGGGCAACGTCAAAGTTTCGCCCCTACCGTCTACGGCAGGCCCTTTAAAGTTGTGAGCGACCACCACGCCTTGTTTTGGCTAGCTAACCTGAAGGACCCTTCAGGTCGTCTCGCAAGATGGAGTCTGAGACTTCAAGAATTCGACGTTACCGTCGTTTACAAGTCCGGACGAAAACACTCTGACGCCGGACTGCTTGTCTCGCGCCCCCGTCGACCCGCCGCCGCAGAATGACCAGGAAGGATGACTTCTTCTTGGGAACCATAAGTACCGACGACTTCGCCGAACGACAGCGAGCCGACCCGGAACTTAGGGGCCTTGTGGAGCATCTCGAAGGCAAGACCGGCCATTTTTTCCAAAGGCATTCAAGCGAGGACTCACGTCGTTCTCATGAAGAAGAATTTCTCGCCACTTCGAGCCGACTACCTTCTCGTGGTGCCTGCAGCAATGCGACCAGAAGTCCTCCAGGCACTACACGACGACCCGACGGCTGGACACCTTGGACTTTCCCGCACGCTCGCAAGAGTACAGGAAAACTACTTCTGGGCCGCGCCTTGCCACCGACGTCGCCCGCTACGTAAGGACGTGCCGAGACTGTCAGCGACGGAAGACACCACCCAAAAGACCAGCAGGCTTCCTTCAGCCGATCGAGCCTCCTCGGCGACCGTTCCAGCAGATCGGGATGGACCTCCTGGGGCCGTTCCCAACGTCGACTTGCGGAAAGTAAATGGATAGTCGTGGCTACCGACTACCTCACCCGCTACGCCGAAAACAAAGGCCCTGCCTAAAGGCAGTGCCACCGAGGTAGCCAAGTTCTTCGTTGAGAACATCGTCCTTCGACATGGCGCCCCAGAGGTTCTCATCACCGACAGAGGCACGGCGTTTACTGCTGACCTAACACAGGCGATCTTGAGATACAGCCAGACAAGCCACCGCCGGACCACCGCCTACCATCCACAGACCAATGGCCTCACCGAGCGTCTCAACAAGACCATCGCCGACATGCTGGCCATGTACGTCGACGTCGAGCACAAGACGTGGGATGCTATCCTTCCGTACGTGACTTTCGCGTACAACACGGCCGTACAAGAAACGACGCAGATGACGCCATACAAGTTGGTCTACGGACGGAGCCCGGCAACGAAGCTTGACGCCATGTTACCAAACGTCACCGACGAGGAAAACATCGACGTGACCGTCTACCTACAGCGCGCCGAAGAAGCCCGACAACTCGCCCGCCTGCGAATCAAGAATCAGCAGACGACCGACAGCCGCCGCTACAATCTTCGGCGACGCTTCGTGGAACACCAGCCCGGCGATCGCGTTTGGGTGTGGACGCCGATACGCCGACGTGGACTCTGTGAAAAACTTCTTCGGCGATACTTCGGGCCGTACAAAGTGCTGCGACGTTTAGGCGCTCTGGACTACGAGGTTGTCCTGGACGGCATTATGAACTCTCAACGGCGCCGTACGCGACCTGAAGTCGTCCATGTCGTGCGCCTCAAGCCGTTTTTCGCGCGGCAGTGAACCTGAGGACTGTACATTTTTTTTTCATTGGACTTTCTTGCTTGTGCGTGTTGTTTATTTAACTTTCTTGATTTATTCTCGTTGATTTATTGTTGCATGTATTTTTCCCATGTGTTCTGTTCTAAGCATCGGGACAATCGGGCCTTTTCAGAGGGGGGGCATTGCCACGAGCGTTTCTTTTACTGCATTCGGTTTCCGCCCACAAAGACTGTCAACAGTACTCGGAGCAGACCGCGCCTTAGTGTTCCAGAAGCTTCTCGGTTTTAGTAGATCGTTTTGTTAAGACTTGCACGCAAGGCGCTAACCCTCAAGATTATTCCAGAGCTTCCGCGACGACTAGGGATAAGGCTAGAATGTTCGACGCGTGATTTATAAAAGCCGGCGCTTTCCAACGATGTTCAATTGATCGACGGCTGACGCTCTGTTCGCCGCTATCAGCGCCAGCGTGTATTGCAGTAATCTTGCTTTCCGTTTACCGGCCACAAGTTCGGCCTAATAAAGAGCTTCATCTTGAACACGTCGCCTGCTCCCTTCGTCGACGTCACAACCACGTGACAATATGTTGAGCAGTCGCATATCTTTCATTTAACCAGTTGTTTACAGTTGCGTAACGATTCCAACACAAACATGGATAATACCGACACCAGAAGCGGCAAACTGATATGTAGAACTTGTGCTATCGAGGATGGTAGCCCTGGATAGTGCTTCGTGGGCCAACTACAGTGGATGGTGCTTAAGTATTTAATTTTCGTTAATCCGACATGACGCCTGGCTCATAGGATTACAAATGTAATGTTTCTAAAATTGTAATTTTAATCTAGCCGCCTTGCGTCTGGGTGCTCCCGTGATGGCCCCCCTTGGGGTAGAGCAACATTTTTATGGGAGGGTAAGAGGTATTGACGAATAGGACTTTTACAATTTATATCTACCCAGGAGCGGCGAGAACAGGCATTGGTAATTTAAATGCGAGAGCGTTAAGAGAAACTCACATCGGTGGCGTTGACACTGGTAATTTAAAGGCGACAGCGTTAAGAACAACGGACACCGGTGGCGTTGACGCCAAGAATAAAGAGAATAGAAATCAGAGTCTCAGCAGGAATCGAACCCAAGCATTCTGCGTGGCAATCAAGCATTCTACCACAGAGCCACGGTCAGGTCTCGAAACTGCTTTGGAAGAACACCCTATGCAGGCGTAATGTTGGTGAAACGTACATTGTGGTTGCAGTGCTGGCTATGTAATTTTATAAACTTCACATACGTACTCCTATGACGAAGGAGCCATGTCGGGTTAACGTCAGTTGTATATTTAAGTGCCATCCACTGTAGTTGGTTTACGCAGCACTATCCAGGCCTACCATCCTTGCAAGGACAAGCTCTACATACCAGCTTACGGCTTCTGGTGTTGGCAATACCCGTGTTTCTGTTAGCATCGTTACACAACTGTAGACAACTGGTTCTATGAAACATATGCGACTGTTCAACATATCTGTGCGTGCAACATTTGTACATATCTTTGGCGTCATTTCATAACGTTTCGCCCAATAAAAAAAATTACAACCCAGTCACCTTACTTCCGGATGCTTCGCATAACAGCGATTCCCATGGTACTTGGGATCTGCCTAATTTTGATCACTTGCATTCGTTGGGATCAATGCTGCTGACGTCAGTTTTTCTTAACGCTCTCGCATTTAAATTTCTAATGTCTGTCATCTGCGTTCCTGGGTAGATATAAATTGTCAAACACCTGTGGCGCATACCACACACGGGAATGTGCCACACGTGTGTGCAGGAAAGGGTTCGAAAATGTAGGCGGCACGATTTTCCCGTTATTCATGTCATGACTACCCAGATATATTAGTCAGTACCTCTTACCCTCCCACAAAAATTTTGGTCTACCCCAAGTTGAGGAGGCGATCACGAGAGCACCCAGACATAGGCGGCTAGATAGATAGATAGATAGATAGATAGATAGATAGATAGATAGATAGATAGATAGATAGATAGATAGATAGATAGATAGATAGATAGATAGATAGATAGAAACGCAAAAGCGCTTACAGTACGCAAAGAAATGCATCGCATTTAATATTTGTTGATGTTTAAGTTTATAGGTGATAACAACATAATTTCTTCCTGCGAACATGGCTTTCGGAAATGTTTTTTTCCGCTGTAATGCAATTAGCAATAGTCATTCCCAATTTCGCTGTGTTCTTGATGGGTCCGGTCAGATTGATGTAAAATTTTTATATCAAAGAAAGCCTTCCATCTTGTATCACATAGTAAGCTTACATTAATAAACTTGTATCAATGAACCTTCAAATTTGCATAGTGAATTGAGTGGCCGCCTATCTAACTAACCCAAAGGCAGTTCGTTTCAGTTATCGACCACTCATCCAGTGAGTTACCAGCTTCATCTGCAGTGCCACAGGGCAGTTTGCTTGGCTCTTTACTATTCCTGGTATTCAATAATGACATTAACAATGCAAATAATGCCCCTTTTCGAACGAAGCCATTTGCAGATAATTGTGTACTGTGTAACGAAATCAGCTGCCATGAAATTCCTATATCACTGAACTATAATCTCTAAAGTATTTTTAGCTAGTGTCATCAGTGGAGCATGGAAATGAGGGGGTGTGGTAGGGTAAACAGGCTGTCCTGGTCACAGATGACGCCATACAAGTTGGTCTACGGACGGAGCCCGACAACGACGTTGGACGCGATGTTACCAAACGTCATCGACGAAGAAAACATCGACATCACCGCCTATCTACAGCGCGCCGAAGAAGCCCGGCAACTCGCCCGCCTGCGTATCCAGTGCCAGCAAAAGACCGACAGCCGTCGCTACAACCTTCGAAGACGCTTCGTGGAATACCAACCTGGCGACCGTGTGTGGGTCTGGACACCCATACGCCGACGTGGACTTTGTGAAAAGCTTCTTCGGCGATACTTCGGGCCTTACAAGGTGCTTCGACGTGTCGGCGCTCTAGACTACGAGGTCGTTCCCGACGGCATTACGAAAAGCTTTGATGAAGAGCGAAACGACACACGGACACGTGAAGGCACATATGGACACCACGCAGCGCTGCGTGGTGTCCATATGTGCTGCTTCTCGTGCCCATGTGTCGTTTCGCGCTTCATCAAAGCTTTTCAAATGATTCACCAACAAGCCCACATTGCAACTCTAGTCGGCATTACGAACTCTCAACGGCGCCGCTCACGGCCTGAAGTCGTCCATGTCGTGCGCCTCAAGCCGTTTTACGGGCGTTAGTGGACCTGGGGACTGTACTTTTTTATTTATTGTTGTACTTTCTTGCTCGTGCTTAGGGATTATTGTACTTTCTTGCTTTACGGTGGTTATTTATTGTTGCATGCATTTACCCCCCTCCCCCCGTGTTCAACGTTGCTTTTTCAGAGGGGGGGGGGCATTGTCACGCGCGTTTTCACTTTTACTGTATTCGGGTTCACGCCCACAAAGACTGTGAGCAAACCGCGCCTTCAGTGTTCGAGAAACTTCACATTTGTAGTAGATCGTTTTGTGGAGATTACGCGCTTAACGCGAACTATTACAGCGTCTTCTGGAACTTACGTGGCCCCAAGCGATACCGCTGGAATATTCGATGACACACGTATCAATGCCGACGCGTGTCACCGCTTGTCAGTTTATCGACGGTCGACGCTCTGTTCGCCGCTATCAGTGTATCAGTGCACAGCGTGCATTGCTTTCTGTAGTTTGACTTTCGGTTTCTCGGCCACAAGTTCGGCCAAATAGAGAGTTTCAACTTGGATACGCCGACTGCTGCCTTCGTCGACGTCACGACCACGTGACACTATGTTAGTCAGCAGTGATAAAGATGGATATGATGCTGCTGAAATAAATGTATCATTAAAAATGTCAGTTGCGCTGAACGGATCCAATGCGAGAATTGAGCTTCCTGATATGAAGTTCAGAAATTAAAAATTTTGGCATGGTGAGCCGGGTTAGAAAATGGGACAGGAAAAAAAACAACCTGGTCTCTTCTACCAGCGAGACTGGTGTAGCTTGGCGTAAAATGTTGATCCAAAATTGTCAAACACGAGCCGACACGCGCTCTCTTCGTCATTTTGTTCTGCTTCGCTCCCAGACCACGTGTGCCAATTTGTCAGGCATATAGCAAAGTGGGAGCACAAAACGAATGCGAGATGTGAGGGTGAGGAGGAAGGCGAAGGAAAAAAAGAGACTGAGAAAAATGATATAAAGGGGGAGAAAATCCTAGCGAAAAAGAATTCCTTATGCGGCGGCGTCATTGAAAAATGCTTACCGACAACCTGAAGGCGAGCGTCTTTACAACTCGGTTATCCAGGCACGGTGACAGAACGTAGCATAGCCTAGTATAGTACCATATAGCAAGGGGATAAAAAAGAAAAGTGAGGGTGAGGAGAGAAAGGTGGAGGGCACAGAGTAAAGCTAAGCATATAAAGGAGAAAGAGAGAAAGTAGACAAATAAGGCGACAAAGAGAATCAAAGACAAAGAAATAGACAGACAGAAAAATGACAGAACGAGGAAGCACGTGTGAAATAGGGAGAGAGAGAGAAAATGAGACAAAGATAGGTAAGAAAGCGAAAGAAAGAAAGCGAGAGCAATAGAAGGGAAAAGACACAAATAAATGAATAAATATAAGCAGAGACAACATAGGCAGAAAAAAAATCAAGACACAGCTTTATTTAGCTGCCACCATTTAAAACGTATCTTAAAACTTTTATTGCTAATGGAGTTTCCACGTGTTTGACATTGAGTGTGGGACGACGTGCAATATCGCCTTTGTCAGAAGATGGAGGGTTCGGTGTCCAAAGAAAACTCTGGTCCCTCACGTGTCCAAGACATCGGTCAAGCTGAGGTAGGAGCAGATGCGAGCCTGCATGTGCCTGCCGATGTTGTCGAACAAAGTCTTGTTTTTTGCCTTGCAGTTGCGGTTGCACACAATATTGGCTTTAACGACGCCTGTGAGCAGGAAGTAGTTTAAAGCCAGCCTCTGGCGCGCCTCAGCGATCTTCTCGCTGGCCGACTCGCGGGATTTGTCGCACATCAGGCTCATTCGCACTGACCGACAGTGCTGCAAGATCTCGAAAGCCAAAGCGTCAGTCTTGTGCATGGAGCCACCGACGAACCGAATGGCCTGGTTGATGAGCATCTGCGTTTTAAGAGAAGGCACTTTAGAATTCACCAAAAACGGCCGAATCGATATTTTTTGTGCCAGTGCAGCTTCGCAGAATTGAAATTGATTCTCCTTGACTGAAACATACAAGGAAGGAGCAGTCACGAAAAGCGGCTGAGTGAAACAGATGGTCGGGGTGGTGGCCTCTTTACATAATGTAGCAATGCTTTGCCTGCACGCCTACGCAGATGGCTGTTTTTACGCCTATTTCCAGAAAAAAATCACACCATAGAAAAATTACCGAACAAACACATAAGCACATGTAAAACGGATATGACATAATAATAATAATAATAATAATAATAATAATAATAATAATAATAATAATAATAATAATAATAATAATAATAATAATATCTGGGGTTTTAACGTCCCAAAACCACATTATGATTATTAGAGACGCCGTAGTGGAGGGCTCCAGAAATTTAGACCATCTGGTGTTTAACGTGCACTGACATCACACAGAACACGGGCCTCTACCATTTCGCCTCCATCGAAATGCGACCGCCGCGGAAAACAGATATGAGATGAACACAAGTCACCAGAAGCAATGTCGACTGATTTCTATACGCAAACGTCACGGATGTACAAAATTTAGTCGTGCAGTTAAAAAGTGTACGCGTGGACCATTGTTTCGCATAAAGCGAGAGAATAACCATTTTCTCTAATCATATTCCTTAGGTCTACCGTGAGTGGCTCCCTCATCCGCGGTTTAAGGCTATAGCGACTCGCCAGGCCTGGTCCATGTTTGCCAGGAGGTGGAAAGGCGGGCCTCCTGCGACCTATATGGTCATCTGTTCGTAACAAGAGGAACACCTGTATACAATGTCAGTCGTGGTCCAGCGCCATTTGCGTCAATCAATCCTGCCTCTCTACCTTAGTGCGCCTATGCTATTGAAGCTGCGCCAGCTGCTCCGAAGTTCAGTATTTCACCTGAGTGCATGTCAGTGGAGCGTTTTTGGCCTAACGTATTCTTGGTCTGTGCCCAAACACACAAGCCGCTTTTATATGATTGCCGCGGAAACACCATGCTCTCCCCGTTTCTACCGACGCGCCTTTTCCGGTTATGTAATTGGCCTAACTGATATATGCACCTATGATGCTTCTTAGTGAAGGTTGGACATGTTCTGGAACTCAGAAACGTGACACTGATGATGTTGAAATGGGTATGAAGTATACGAAATAGTTTTTTTAGCCACTATAAGTTTTCTTCGCACACACAGGCCACCCGGCTGCCGTTATTGGCAGCACGCGCCGTAAACGGCGTCTTCATGGAATCAATATATAATATGCTGGACTCACCTCGTGACCAATGCTTCATCGCAATGCACATCTTGTATGCTTCGGTGAAGCCAGTGCAAGTCACTATTTTGTGGGAACAGCCCCATCTCTAGCTGTTGGCCTCGAAATATGTACCAGAAAGTTACAGAGTTACTGCTCTACTACACAAAGTGATCCCAAACTCTATTCTGCGAGCTCCAAACATGCTTGGGAAAAGTTTTTTCTGCTCCAATACAAATTTCTTTCTGCCCTAGAAATGCTCCAAATGCCAAACTCGCTCGGGCACTCAGTGCTTGCATTCCGTATCACGAGGAACGAACGACTCGATATTCCTTGGTGCGTATCTCAGCGGGCGTAAGCTTGGGTATGTGCTTACACGAAGACGGCACCAGTCCCTGGACTGTCATCTGTCCATCTGCAGTTTAGGCGGTGCCATGGTGCGCTCTCCTTGGCTTTTTCGGGCTTCGAGGATAGTAGCCTGATCGGTTGGTCGCTCGTTGTTATAAGGCATGATCGATTCTTCCTTAGGTTGCAGCACGCGCGAGATGGTCGAGCTATTCGTTGCCAGCACAGCCGCATGTAAGAGAGCCAAATTATGTCGTAGTGCGATGTGACATTTGAGCCTAGATTTTGATAACACAGTACGCGGCACCATGCCTGGCATGTAAAGTTAGCATGCCGCATGCGAGTTCGTTAGGATGATAGAATGCCTGGGTGGTTTACCGCATCTTTGATGACCAGGGCTATTGGAGCAACATCTGCGGCTGCCATGCAAGGTGTTCATATCGTCACTGCCGTTACCAGTTTCTCCGCATTAGTTCTACTGCCGTGTACGTGCTAGGTGCCGTTAGAGAGATGCTGTTGGGGCCGGTATTCATGTTACGTGCAAACTCGCGCAGTTACATGCACGAGCTTGACGTCGCGCGCTGTGGAAGTCCGGATACGTGTATGACGCGTGAATTTCTCAGCGCAACTGGTCAGGCCCTTTCTTTTCATGATTTTGTGCACAGTGGCGATGACCCCTTGCAGTATATTCTCCAGATTGCGGTATGGTCCTGTAAGTGCACAACAGCTAACGTCTTTTGTGTAAATGGCCAGGTCCAGCCCGGGGATAATCCTTTGGGCCGAAGGCCCTTCTAATGACAAGATTAGTGAATAGTGGGGAGAGGTTGTACTCGTCGGGGTGCCAGGATCCTGGAGATCGTAGGTGGTGAAGCCCGTGGTAGCCAACCAAATGCTCGTGGTGCGGACGGTTCGAAATTCTCTTAGCTGTAAAGGCGCTCTCCACATTCGATATCCTGAAGGCCTCCTGAGAATGCCTTATGCGAGACACCACCGAATAGAATTGTGATTGAATTGGTATTATGGACAGTAGGTAATGCCGCATTTACTGGTGACTGCAGCAGAGTAATAGGCCATTTGCCTTTATTACGACAAAAGCCCTAGATGCCTCATCAAACGCGAAAATTGACCGGCGTCCCACGTCGGTATTCCCCGTGGGCGGCATCAAGACGAGTTACGCAAAAAAAATATCATCACGTGATGACGTCAGCATATGACGTCATCATAACGTCATCAGCCACCAAAATTTGTGACATCATCACAAATTTTGGCACGTTACATAGTAGCTACCTACCAACTGACGTGGTTTTGCCGTGCCTCCGATCCGGAAGGCAGTGCAAAAACGCGTTAGTTGTAGGAAACATTCGGAAGGTGGCGTGGGAGGTTCAATACATCGACGTTTTGGGCAGTTGAATGAACATATTGAGACCAACTGCGTGAAAGTATATGTGAAATAGACATATAGGTCTCCTAACCTGCACTGAATGCAAAATCAGTGCTGGGACCACTATGACATGGAGGAGACTGCGTCGCCAGGTGAGCACGCAGTGTGTCTGGGCATGACGTGTCTGCAAGTGTCGTCGAAATTGACGTCTATTACTTCAATGTGTATGTTGGGACATTGTCACATGACATCACTTGGCCATGTCGCCTTGCAACTAAGATCTTTGCTCCTTCTTGTGATTGTCAAAGACGTCACCATTGGTGAAGTAAATTTTGCGAGTATTGCAAAATAAATTTTGATGGCTGACCGCCGAAATTTTGGGGATGGGCCAGTAAGGTTTCGGAGTGGGCCTAGTTCATTTCTAGGTGTAGGCCAACGCCATTGTTGGGGTGGGCCAATTCCGGGAATAGGCGAGAGTGGTGTCGAACTTCACAAGACTTTTTAACGTGGGTCAGGTCAATTTTAGAAGTAAGCAAAAAGAATACTGATGGCGTGGGCCACCGAGATTTTGGGTGTACGACATATGATGTGCTACGCTACGCGCGTGAAAGTAAATCGCGGTCATACAACGTCACTCCTACGCACGTATTATTGTCTGCTCGTGCGTGACATCACTAACGGTTAGATACTCCATCGATCGATACGTTGGTCCGTTCAAATGGCTGGGAGGGCCCCAAGGAAACGCTACACCTATTCAAATTTAAAGACTGGGCGTGAAAACACGGACAGAAGAGAATCCAGGGCACCACACCTCTCTCGTGTCCGTTTTTGCGAGCGCAGTCTTTTAACATCAATACGTACGAACTAGTTCACCTCTCTGCTATTATACACCTATTTAAAATGGAATTCTTACCATGTTACGGTGAATAGCATTCTTGATTACGGGGTCGTTGGAGGGCTTAGAAGACTCCAGGTTCACAGGTTACGCCCATGAGAAAGCGGTTCCGAACGACGGCCTCCTTGAGTTCGCGGCAGAGGTAGCGAACCTGTAGTGTGCTGTCGACTTCGGGGTCGTCCTCTTGGACGGTGAGGGCGAGGAGGACTAACACTCGGTTGTTCTCGACCAATCGCCCTAGTGCTCTGGAGGTTCTCCTCCAGAAGGTGATGGAGCGGATGTTGAAGGAAGAGATGGTTCGATTACTTTCCAGGGCGCCAAACAGCTTGACGACGTCGTCATCGCACAAGCTGACGCTCATCACCAAATTCCTGCGAGACATAAAAGCAAAAAAAAAATAATCAACAAATTGCCGTAAGAGGAACTGCCGTGGTATGCGAAACCTTTCTCTTGGAGTAAACCGAATGCAATTCATTCAAAATTCAATACACTCGTGACAATTGATTGTGATGAAAGCGAATTACCACCGCTAGCCATGAGTTCCGAGTTCTACGAATGAATATAAGAGGCGCCACGTGGAGAGCATAATTCATGTTTAAAGCTAAAGTTTTTAAGCGCACATGAAACGAGGACAGAAGATCGAAGAATATGACAGGACAGCGCTTAACTCACAACTGAATTTTCATTGAACAGCATAACATTTAAAAGCGCGAGAGAACCAGTTGCGCACGCGCAGTCGAACAAGAGGCCTAACTGCTTTCAGAACCATGACGATGATAACAGCATAGTGAAACTAACAATCTTCACTTATCAAGAAAATCAGACTCCTTATCATGTAAGGTGATGGATGGCTGGCTAACACAGTCACGGCCCCTTTTTCTAATATGAAACGCCTCCACTATTTCACGTGTTGCCTGATCCTTATGCCTTATGAGCATAAGGCATATTGACACTCCATAATAGTTTAGTGTGAACTTGGTACTGAATATATAGTTCCGTAATATTTTTTATGCTCCACATTGCACCGCTACATTCGTTCGCAGCGTAAGAATTAACGTAAGCCTCCATCCCCGAAACTGCGTTGTGTGCCCTTCACCTGCCTAAGAAATACATGTCAGTTGGTTTTTATTCGCAGCCCAAATAGTTTCGTACGGCTAATGCAAATACTAAGAGCACTGTAAAATTATTACTGGTCGTTTCTAACGAAACACTTAGCTGACTACTAATTTTAGGATATTAGACTAAACTGGTCGGCCACGCGAAGAAATTCTTGAAGTCGCGAAAAAAAAGCCAGCGTAATTGGATGGAGCGTTTATGCGAATTCTTTTTCCATGGAAAAAAACTTAGAGGACGCTTAAGCTTCGCCGTCAGGAGTAGAACGCGATAGTGTGATCGGGCCCAGCACACATTGGCGTCTATATTGCTAGCGTGACTTATGTTCCCTAATTTCGCCTGTAATTTCGCCAACCAGGAAAAGGCTGTTCGTTCTCTTACCACTTCGGGGAGCCTTCCGCAAAAAAGGGCCTTGCATCCTGAGGATGCAAGGCTCCCCGAGTAGTGATTTCAATATCGGCGTACTTCAGTGAACAAGACCTTGAGGCTTTTGCTGATAAATCTCCGTTGGTCATGTTCACGCCTAAGCCAGTGACGGACTAGGCGTGAACATGCATCAGTGGGCCGCATTTTTGTTACAACAAGACGCAAACATTAGTAGCGACCATGATCGGTCCAAATCTTCGCTGAAGTCATGATGAAGACGGCCTAAGGATGCGCCTGATGGGCGTCTCACATCTCTTCACATTTCTCGGCACGAATATGTGGCTTACGCCCATGCACGCGATGTTGCAGCTATACAGACACTGCTTCCTTGACACTTCCAGCCAGTTTTCCGGTGCTTACGAACACTTGTAAAAGTAATATAAAATAGGAAATGCTCTGAGCCAGGCACTCGGAGTGTTTGTGATTACTAGAGACCGGATTTTAGGCAAATGCCTATTTTGTTCCTTGCGTTCCTATCGTGCCATTTTGATATACGAGCATGAATTAGGGGGTTCAGGAGGGTTTTTATAGTGTTTTTATAGTGCCTATAAATGCCTATTTTTGGGGTTCGTGCCTAAATGTCTATAAGTGCCTATAAATGCCTATTTTCAAAAACGGCGCCCTTATGAGCACTATTTAAACTCAATGTTTGCTTTCGAGTACAGTTTGAGACCGTAATTCATGTTACCGGGCAAAATTAACGTTTCGGAACTCTATGGGGTGCCACGACCTAGTTCCCTAGTTCAACAAACTTCCGGTAAGCAACCGCTAGGAGCAGTGAAATGGGACGCGCCAGCCACTTTACCCCACCGTACTGACATGGCGCGAGCGGTTGGAGCAGGGGGAGAAGGAGAAGAGGAAAAGGCGCTATTTCTGCAACCCTAAATTGGAGCACGTCCCAGCGTATACAGTGCAATGACGAGAGGAAAATAAAGGTGGCAAGAGGAGAGGAGAAAAGAGGAGAGGGGCATCCGTGGCTGAGAACGTGGCGGGCGGCTTTTACAGCCGGTTTTCCAGTGAAGTGTTCCCAAGGAATTGAAGCACCTTCTTGAAGACCTGGATGTGGTGGGGGGCAGAAAACAGGAGGTGCCTCTGTGCAGCAGCAGGAAGATGGAGAACGAATGCGAAACCATGCATGGAATGCCGCCAGGGGAATGTAGAGTGCAGGTAAAAAAATCAGATGTGCCCTTGGCTTTTGTTTTGTTTGTAGTTTACTTCTCAAAGGGCGCTTCACCAAGTCACATAAGAAATTTTAGTTAGACACTGGAAGTTGTTGCGTGCCCAATGAAGAGCTTTGCACCGCAAGAACTTTTTAATTGGTTCATTACGAGCCGCGAAAGCATGATGCTGGTAGGTGAGCTTGAAACCTTGCCACTCGCAAGCCAAATTTCTTCCCTGCCCTCTTCGGTATCGAAGCAACGCGGAGCCGGAAGATCACGCGACGCAGACGCATCAACACGTCATGCGCACGCAACGTTACACTGTGTGCGCATGACATGCCCAAGTCAGTTCGTGCACACAAGCAGTGTTGTATCGTTTCGGCGTTCTCTCTAGTGTACTGCCTGTTTCTGTGGGATGGATCCCTCTGTGCGCTTCTAGAGGCTGGCATGGATGATGTATCCTTACCACGACACAGCGCGTTGCACTGCTGAAACTTCTGTCAGGGGGCGTTCGATGCATCAAAAACACGCCAAGCGTTATCAGGGCTGGCGCCGACACGACGCGCGGCAACGGCGAGAAGACGGACGCTAACGAAATGGAGGCAGCTTAGTCTCGCATCGCGCTCAATTGGAAGTAAAAAATAAATAAATAAAAACGCACACAGATTCCGTTTGTATGTTTTAATATTCCTACAACTTTCATTCTTCTATTCAAGGAACAGATTGCACAAATTACACCTGTCGCCTGGAATAATTCTCGCACTGTCACGTACTACTCTGACGAACGCAGGACCATTAATTTCCTTGTTGTACGCCACCTCCTCCATGTTGGTGCGCGCTCCCGCGAGATCAAGGGCAAGCGGCGTTTAGTCTGGCATTTCACCTCTTTCCGGGGTGCGTAGCGATGCAAATCTTGGCAGACGTGATCGTTAGCGCCCAGTGCATGCATTACACTTGCCAGCTCAAAATTCTCAAACCTGGTAAGGGGTCCTTTAAGGTGTTCACAGAGAGAGGATAAATTGACCCTGCGCGATTAGACCCGGCCAATACGAGGCTAAAAGACCCATCTTGCATTTTAGCGGTCTGGCTATTGGCTCCTGGGCTGCCCTTCTCAGCCATGCCAAAAAGAAAGAGACCCAGAAGCGTGTTTATTCGAGGGCGGACACTTAACTCACCAATTCTGGACAATAAAAGAAGAGACCGTGTTCTGGAAACCGTGCGGGAAAACGGACGATAGCATGGCTATGTTAAACCATTGACGCCTTTGTGCCATCATAAACTATAATAACATTTGTTTGCTTTCCTGTCGTAGACACAGGTCACACACGTCTTCCTTCGAAAATTTGAGTTTTTGCAAATATTTATTGTGCCTATATTTACGATTTTGGGGGGCCTAAAACTGTGTTTTGCCTGCCTGTTTTGGCGCCTGAAACGCGATTGTTTAGTGCCTAAAAAATCCGGCCTCTAGTGATTACCACCCTACACTTTATTGAAGATGATCAAAAAATCATCTTGAATGAAAAAAGCTGCGCGAAAGCACGAGGAAAAAGAAACGGCAGACAACAGCGCTGTTTTCGCGCTGTTTTTTTCGTTTAAGATGGAAGCACACCAACTTGCCCAATTAACCGTCCTGATGAAATAGATGATCCTGCCGCAATTCACGCCCCACTGGACGTACAGTCGCGCTCAATATGAGTTGCAACACGCTGGCTGGGGTTAAAGTGGCCCCCAAACTTGAACAATGCAACCGACAAACGTTAAATAGGTTCAGAAAGTACCGCTAACAGAGAGTTTAATTCACCAATTTTTTTCTATGTAGGTGCCGATTTGCAGTGTTGGCGCCATTTTGAGCCCATTCAGCGTGTTCCAAGTCATACTGAGCGCGACTGTACTTCTAGCGCACAATTCTCAAGGCCCAGTCCACCACGTCTACTCACTTCTAAAAGACGGGCACAGTGCCTCCTTTCGCAAGAGGATGTCGGCTTACAACGCGGGTAGCCTTCCACTGTCTATGCTTCTGCCTATGATCTGACGTGCAGCTTATTCTCTGATTCATACAAGGCTGGAGCACCCAACATGGTCAAAAGTTTGTGCGATGTATTCGATGCATAGTGTACTTCGTTCCTCTGACGTGCGGTAGGAGGCCCATAGAACAGACGGGATGGTGTCAGAAAGACAGGTGCCATAAAAAACTGTTAAAGGGGTACTCACACAAAATTTCGAGGCCGAAATAGCCTACGGGAATGACTCTGGTGAACATGCGTATATCAGCTGCAAAATATGAGCAGTGATAGTGCTTGGAATGCATTTTACAAGAATTTTGATGTCTGCGGGCGCGCGGTATTGACACCCTCAAAAGTGACCTGACGGTGACCCCCCTACTTCCCTCATGTCACCACGCTGCAGTCAATACAGCAAGTTATGATGACGTTATAGCCGCCATTTTTTCTGTGGACGCGTTTGCTCCGGCAGGCTACTACTCGGCGGCTGCTCGCAAGGTCGTAGCTGCGGGGCAAGCGTTGAAAGTTGTGTTTGGTGGCACTGCTCTCCCGTGTCCTCTTCGAAAGGACTTCTTGATACGGACTGTGCGGAAGCGCGTCACAGTTTTGTGTGCTGACGTGATCGAGCGTTGCACTCGCTAGGCGGTGACAATTGCACCCGGTAGCTTGTCGTCTTTGGAGCTCTCTCAAACCGAAATTGAGACCGGTAATAAGGAGCCTGTAGTTAATTATCTGTCGTACGCTGCACCAAACGATGTCCCGTGTTATGACTGACAGGCCCCCCAGCAACACACAGCAGCAAAACAACGCGAGGCTATAATTTTTGTGACGATAACCCTTTAATGCCTGTAGGGTTAGATCGGATTCTTATTCCGTTAATTTCAATTCATTTGTTTCAGTGCCAAACATCTCAGTTTCCCAATTTCTCAACGGACAGCCTGTAATTTGCACCTCTCATCATATGTCAACGTACCTTAAGCGATCGTTTGCCCATTTGGTATTTCTTATTTTCGAAAAGTTAAATTAGGAGCATGCACTTCTCAAGCTACTCTGCCGGGAAAAAAAATTAGCGATACGTACTTTATAGACATGGCCGTGGCGAAAGTGTCGGCCAGCGCTTGTACCACGGCTTGTTCTGGAGGCGTAGCGCATATGAGCGAGACCGTGTGGAGGTCGCGATTTCGGGCAATGACTGCCAAGCACTTTGCCACCTCTGCGGCTTCGTGGTGAACCAGGTCCATGCAAACGGAAGGCGTTACGGCCGCCAGGATGCTATTGGAGAAATCTGACGCTCGAGGGCCGACCCAGTTGATGTAAAGACGCGAGAGAGCGTTGGTGTTACGAATCAGGTCGAAGAGAGAGGAGTCCCCTTCCTGCGAGTGGTCGCCTGTAATACTGACCTCGATCCACTGCAGCGTCTTGTTCACCTGCAAACACACGGACGCAAGAAATGCTTGAAATTAAAAGGCTGCGCGAAAATAAGATACGTTCACAAGCAAGTGCACAGGGACAAGCGCAAACACACACTGTTTTATTCATGGGTGGAACCACTGAATAAATAGGAAATAGATACACCAAGAACACGTGTGCATACGCCTAGATAGACATTAGAATTACGTATGCGCAGCCAGAAACCCCCTCTCTTCACTATACAGGCCGACAGAAGGATCCTTAACACAGGAAGATGCCTTCTGCGATATAGCAAAAGCATCAAGGATCAACCGTGCGTTCATATTTCCACTTCTACCGATAATCTTAATCTCCATCAGTCGATGATCACACGGGCACGTAACGCAAGGCTCAGCTAAGTTAGTCTTTTCCTTGTTCTTTATATTTTGCAAATGCTCCCTCACTCTGCAATTTATGTAACGCCCCGTTTGGCCTTGTAGACCTTTCCGCAGCTAAGTGGAACTTCACATACCACTCCGACTGCGCATTTGATGAAGGCCCTCACATCCGGAAATTTCGACCATCTGGTGTTCTTTAATGTGCACTAAAATCACTCAGTACACAAGCCTCTACCATTTCGCCTCCATCAAAATGTGACCCCCGGCTGCTGACCCGAGATCTTCGGGTCAGCAGCCGCGCACCTTAACCGCTACACCGCCGGGGAGGACTATAAAGCGGAAGAACGAGCACGTATCATGCCCTCTTCACGGCACACTCGGTTATAATACGCGTTGTGAACGCAATGTATCACGTTGATTTCGTATAGTCGCGATTACAGGAAGCCTAGCCTGTCGGTAGTTGAATGTTTTTTTACTAAACTTCATTTAAGTGCAGCGTGTTCATCCAGCTCTCTCGTTCTTGTTCGCTTAAGGGATGAGCGCGTCTCAGCAAAAGTTTAATCACGTGAATAGACCACAACTACCTTATCTAGCCCGTTTTTCTCATGTCACCACTAGTTGATTATTTACTTATATCTCGCTTATGTTAAGCGAGATACTTTAAGCGAGAATTTTTATACACGCAAGCGATCGCTTTCGCCGATGATCAACACCGACAAGCAAGTGCATGGTGGTCGGTGATCCCTTGCGCTCGCGTGACATCCATGTGTTAAAAAAACTGCGCACATTGAGAAGCGGCCACTCATTGTCCGCTAAGTGTACCTTATTTTCTAGGAAAAGCATGTGAAATACACGTAACATTAAAACCGAGGCTGAGCGGCGCCTCTGTGTAGGCTGCACTGATAAAGGCGTACTTGTTTCGCATCGGAACGGTGGACATCTGTACACGCGTCTTCTGCGCAAGCGAAGATACAATTGGACACGTCCTGTGCAGATCATCTTGCTATGACACCGAGCGATGCCCACTCCGAACGCTTTCGGACCAACTGTACTCATAATCGCTTGCTGGAACCAATCCTTTTGGAACGTGGACATACGCATCGAGGGCGCATAAGGCAGCGAAAGCGCTACTGAAATGCCTATAGTCAACAGATCTGCGCGACCGCTCGTAGACCTGATGTGCTGCCTCATGTGTGTTTGTTATCCTATCTATTTCTCTTCCCTTCTGTCTCTCTTTTCGCCCCTTTATTCCTTGATCCTATTCAGGGTACCGAACTCGACGTGCATGGCAGCAAACTTCGTGGGCTGTGCAGGGCACGGCTCTCTCGTGCCGTGCACAGCGCACGAAGTAGTTGTAAGACATCTCAGGATGGTGGCGCAAAACCAGGAGCTACCAGCTGAGTCTTTCGAAACTGCCGCTGGTAATGGTTTTCGCGACTAAGTAAAGATGGCTGACGGCACATGCGGTATTTTTGACAGGTTCTTCAATACTTGGAATAGTTCCTCTAAACTGAAACGTTTACTTGTTGATTCTTCGAGCAGTCCTGCTCAGTGACTCACTGTGCAGACTTCTACGGAGAAAAAGGCCTTACGATATTCATTTGAATCTCACCCCTGATTTAAGAGAAATTTCGCTGAAACTGGTTTTAGCAGTTCTGGAATTGGTGTATTGCGTACGCGCGAAGGCTAGCTGGCTAGACGTCCTAAATTTAAGAACCAAGAAGTGTACTGAATAAAGATAAAAATTGGGCTAGTTGTATTACAGTCGTGGTTTACAGCGCTAAAGGAGCCAAACACAGAGGAGACCATTCAGTAAAGACAGTGCTAGTGTCGTGTGGTCTTCTGTTTGTTGATGTCCTTTTAGGCTGCAAACCATGCCAACTTGCCCAGCTATCAGTGTTACTGCAAATCATGAGCCAAGATGTAGTTGACGCTGTATCTGGGCGCTTTGACACCTATTGCATCAGTAAGAAACAAAACCACGTGCGCCTTACCTCAAGGGCTCCTATTAAGTGGCGCAGAGCGTCGACTGTGAAAGGGTTGCCTTCCATGCCGAGCTCCCGCAGCCTCTTGTCGCGCCGAAGTTTTGCTGCGGCGGACATTGCGAACGTTTCACCGAGGTCACAGTTGAACAGTTGCAGACGAACCAAGGTGCCTGCGCCAACATGATGCGACTAATGGTGAGAAACATCTTGCACATGTTAGTGTCTACGGGTAGTACTAATAAATGTTGGGGTTTTACATACGGAAACCCCGATATAATTATGAGGGACGCCGTAGTAAGGGCTCCGGAAATTTCGACCACCTGGGGATCATTAACATGCACCTAAATCTATAGCGTCTACGTTGAAGATGCTGCTTCAGCTAAAAATACTATCGCGTAGTACAGCTGAACTCTTATTCTTTAACCCAGTGCTCACTTAAATTGATTCATGATGATACGATTAACTTTCCTGATAAATTTATTTCATTGACTCGCAGCTCACTTTAATGGCTTTTATTAACATCATATATCCGCACAGTTAAACTTTCAGTCACTTTTCTATAACTTTCGCTCCCCCCAGACGTGGTTAAGCCAAGTCACGCGAATGCCACTTGTTTTTCTCTCAAGCGGCCAACACCACTGCGCAGAAGCGTGTCCTGGCGTTGTCCTGCCACCGCCGGCTGCTGCGGCAGGACAACGCCAGGACACGCTTATGCAGAGACGGACTGAGAGGCAGGCGAATGTCGTTTTTTTTTCTGTTCTAAAAGAGAGGGCGTGCAAACACAGACCCAAGAAGAAAGTCAGGACACCGCAAACGCCTAATAACAGAATATGCGAACAGCGGTGGAACAGATAGAAGGCACGAAAACTTATCTGCTCATGCCCGTGCAGTATGCGAACCTATCAATCTGGCACGCGTGGAGCTCTACGTGAAAGATAACTGTTAAGGCATTTGATTTCATCTTTATGCAAGTTGATCGATGGTTGGCTCCCGCATGCGCCACCACTTTTATAGACATGCAATGCCTCAATCATTGGACGCGTTTCTTCATTCCTATGCCGGTACAAACTGCGCATTCATCGAATTTTTAGACTGAATATGTACCAATTAGATCTGCTCTCTGTTATTCGTCTTTTCAACTTTTATTGCGATATCAATTGTATAGACACTCTCGGTAGATTTTGCCGTCGCCGTGATGTGCGTTAAATGTATATGTACGTAATATGCATGTATGAAAGCCTCAAATGAAAAAAAAATATTGAAGAAATAGTTGCGGACGCGCGCGACTGGCGACCGGCGACTGGAACCTGCGACTTCTCGCTCCGCAGCGTGCTGAGTTAGACAATTCTGCCACGCAGTATACATCTCCCAGCATCCTAAAGACCAGCTATTTATATACACCATTTACTGCTGGTGGTAGGCAGTGCTCGGAGGTGCTTCAGCGTGTTCACTATCACCCGCGAGATGGCGCGAATGGCGTGCTTTCAACACCGTCGCCCTGCTAGCAGCTACGTGGGGTAGGCAGATCTTATGTTCGGAGGAGCAGGAGCGTTTAACCCCCCGAATTCAGAAACGCTCCTTGACTTGAACTTGACTTTCCAGCGCCTTCAATGCAGCACAAACGCGTTTCGAACGCGCTGTCTTTAGGCGGTGCCAAGGCAGCACAAACGAGTTTCAAACGCGATGCCTTGAGGCGGTGACAAGTCACGTTCAAGTCAAGGAACGTTTCTGAATACGGGGTTACTGTAGTGTTTCGCCGGATTCAGTATGTGCGCCTCCGGCTTGTACTTTGACGTACAGCGCAAGTTCGCCCCTGCTCGTGCGCTTATCTCTTCTGGGGTGAAGTTTGTACGTCTTGCGTTTTCACCGCAAAGTTTGTGTTGAAGCTAAAGACTCCACGAAGGTGACTTCGCTCGCTGCAGTGGCCGTGTTTGCGAAATAAACGAGCTGCTAGCTAGCACTGACTAATTGAATTAATATCTGTCACAGTCAGTGGCGTAAATCCATAAAGACCACAAGGGGGGACACACATCTTCCAACGGCGGCCATTTTGTTTTCACAAATATGTTTTATTTTTAATTATACAAAATTAAAATTATGGATTCACATACAGCAGTAGTAGTAGTAATAATAATAATAATAATAATAATAATAATAATAATAATAATAATAATAATAATAATAATAATAATAATAGTACAATAGAACGAGCATGAGTGTCGGGGCCCGGTGACAAAAAATAGCACTGGGCATCCAAGCGGCATCACATAGCGAAGTTAGTTTCTAATACCAACTCGTGGGCAGGCGCTAGCACCCCTGCAGCTGCATCATTCGGGTTACAGTATGCAATAAAAATGGTAGCACTTTTTGTGCTAACGCATAAAGGTATTTCCCATCATGCGTAGCGGCTAGAAGTACTTCGTTTCGGTTCATTGAAGGTGCTTCAGATTTCAGAGTTGGTTTTACGGAAACTTCGTTGTCCTTGACTGTCAAGAAATTCAAATGTAACGTTTGGAAGATAAATCTCAGGGGGGGACACTTGCATGGGGTGTCCCCCCCCCAGCCTGAAGCACAGGGGGGGTCACGACCCCCCTGACCCCCCATGATTTACGCCACTGGTCACAGTTGTTGGTTCGCGCTCGTCCTATGTATACCTACGCGTTCTTTTCATGCGTCATTTTGTGATTGAGCAGTGCGCAGCAAGTTTCAATCTGCTTGCCCTTCTTCGTGTGACATTCCAATTGGTTTCTGTCGCATTCATTGGTTCGTTCTTGCGGCGAAACTGACTTTTTTCAATCACACGAGTCCTGGGAAGATAAACTTACCAAGTAGTTCACGAGCCTCAATCCAGATTACCCACGGGCAGCCACGGACTGTGTGCCGAGTCACGTGAATGCCACTTTTGCAGTGCAGTTCAGCTCTTCGTTGTGCCATGTGGCGACACAAGAACACTATCAGCCTCCTGAACCGGCACGGGCTCTATTTGTCCTGTTCCTAATCTTTGTCTTTTTTGTCTATTACTTCTGTCCCACAACACGTGCGCGGACTTGTTAGGCGTGCGAAGCAATACCTGTGATGGGCGAGAGAGTGACAGTTGACAGTTTGATCGACAGTTTGTGTAAAACTAGGAAGGGCGATGACAGACTTTCAAAAACTCTTTACGCGATAGAGTTATGGAGCTTGTGTCGCATAAAATTCGGGGCAAGCGTCGGCAGCGTTGTCGCTGAGGGAAATAACAGAGGCACGGAAAGAATGAAAATCGTGGTTAGAGCCGGAATCGAAACAAGACATTCTGCGTGGCGGCCATGTATTTTACCACAGAGCTACGCCAGTGCTTGAAACAGCACACGAGAAAGACCCTACAATATCGTCATATCGCGGCAGAGTCAACTGTGGTTTCACTGCACGCTATCGGCTTTTATTACAATACAGCAGACATTACTTATTAACGCCTATCTCTCACCATGCTATGGTCAACCGTAGCTAAACCCCGAAGAATACGGTCAATACCGCTTCTATTGATATGCACGCGATCGCATTGCAGAGTGCCGTTCATTGTGATAAAACTAACACCTGTGGTCTAATGTGAGTACCGTCGTTACATCAGACCCTAGGATACCCGTTGGCCGCCAGCGTAGTCGACCGACGGGCCCGGTAAGTCCCCGATCACTCCCGTAACCTCAAGGGAGGGAGGGCGATGCAATATGCAAGCCCTCCCCGACAAAAAAAAAATTCATTGCTACTGGCCTGCCCACGATATACCCATAACTACTACAAATACAAGAATAAGTCGGTCAAATTCCCTGTGCTTGACTCAAATCGATTAAAAAGAAGTGCGATAGAGGACACTACTCACCCACTGCTTCACATGACATACTCCCAGGAGTGCGACCTGCCCGATTTTTTTTAAGGGGGTGGGAACAAGCACACTTTATGCATGCTCGCACGTGCATTCGCATACGTGCCTGTGTACATATACATGCACAATTAAACAATAATTGGCAAAGAGTTTTGCCGGCTATGCCCATGCATGTACGGCTTTTCGCAACGTTACTCTTTTTATGAAACAGATGAGGCTTTCTGTTTCCTAATTTCGTGATATAATCACCGGAAATATCCATGTGAAATTGTGATACCGTCAGATAAATGCATTTACTTGCCTCCAATAAGCTTCGCGTACGCCGCCTCCAGTGGTAAATCACACGGTCCGCAATTCATAAACGTGAGATTTTGAAGTCGGACCGTTGGCCGAGGATGCTCAACTCCGGGAGGCGGCTCGGTCCGCGTAAGTGCGGAGTCCATAAAATTGTCTGCGGCATGATCACTGCAATGCGGGCTTGTTGGCGGAGGAGGCGAAGATCCTGGAGGCGGATCGCTCTGCATAATTGCGGGGTCCATAGCGCTTGTGTTGTTCTTTTGTTTCTTTGTTTTTCGTTTTCGCCGTTTAACCCGGTATACGGTGCCATGTTCCTTAGCGTTCAACCAGCTAGTCCACAAGAACATTTTAAGCGAGTCCATAGCTTTGTCTTCGGCGCAATCACCGCCACGCGGGCTCGTTGGCGGAGGAGGCTTAAATTCGGGAAGCGCTTTGGTCCGCGTAGGTGTGGAGTACATAGTCTCGATGTCTTTGGCATGATCACGGCAATGGAGGCTCGTTGGCGGAAGAGGCGCAAATCCGGGATGTGGGTCGCGCCGCGTAATTGCGGAGTAGATAGTTTTATCTTCGGCCTGATCATGGCCATGCGGGCTCGTTCGCGGAGGATCTTCAAATACGGGAGGTGACCCAATCCGACTAGGTGCGGAGCCCATAGCTCCCATGTGTTCCGCATCGTCACCGTCATGCGGGATCGTTCGCGGAGAATTATCATATCTGGGAGGTGACCCGATCCGCCTAAGTGCGGAGGCCATCGCACCCATGTCTTCGGCGTCGTCGCGGTCATGCGGGTTAGTTGGCAGATGGTGCTCAAATCGGGAAGGCGGCTCCACCGGCGCAAGTGCGGAGGCCACATGTTCGATGTCTTCCGCATGATCGCGGTCATGCGGGCTCGTTGGGAGAGGAGGCTGAAATCCGGAAGGTGCCTTGGTCAGCATTAGTATGGTGGCCGCAGCTTCTATGTCTTCGGCATTAGCACTACAATGCGTGCTCGTTGGTGGAGGAGGCTCGAATCTGGGAGGTGGCTCGTCTCGCGTAAGGGCGGAAGCCATAGCTTTGATATCTTTGGCGTGATCATGATCGTGTGAGCTCGTTCGCGGAAGAGGCGAAAATCCGGGAGGCAGCTTGGTCAGCGTACGTGTGGAGGCCACAGCTTCGATGTCTTCAGCGTTAGCACTGTAGCACTTGCTCGTTGGCGGAGGAGGCTCAAATCCGGGAGACGGCTCGTGCCACGCAAGGGCGGAGGCCATAGCTTCAATGTCTTCTGCTTGAGTGCGGCATTCGTGCACAATGAGTGATCGCAACGATTGGCTCTGTACTGCCGCCGCTAGTAGGGCGGATGGGCTGAATTCCAAGTTCCCGTAGACCTGCATGAAAGCATGTGAGAGCACGCTATGAATATTCTATTGCTGGGAGGTGGAGGGCGGTGCCACTAAAAGAAAAAGTACTTAGGCGCGCTTTACGCTGCCGTGAAATTTATCCCTGATTCGGATTCTGAATTTGGCTCTGTCAGAAAAAAAAATACAGGCCATGAATATGTCGGTAGATCGGAATCATTATTAAAGAGACTAGGTGTGCTAAAATGGACACAGATGAAAAGAATGAGACAATCTGCAAGGGGCCCTGCAACACTTTTCCAAGTAGCCATAGAATAGATGCACTAAGTGACAAACTAGCCCAGCTTTCAACCCTTCTAAAGTGAGTTCATTGCCTCACAAAATGACGACCGCAAAAATGTTTAGAATCCGTCCAGTACTGGCGGAGTCACAAAGATTCGTCGCACGCTTTAAATGCTTTCTCTCTTCACTCGTCCCGACGAAAGCGCTGGAAGCTAAGTAGGGAGGGGATGGCACAGGGTAAGTAGGTACGTCACGCGCGCCCCATGTCATTGAGCACTTTTTCTTTCTTTTTTTTTCTTCGAACGCGTGTTTGTCAGTGCGATCACGCGCGCACACGCGGGCACATCGCGGCCTCCCGCGGCGGCCCCAGGTACTCCCGAGAGCGCCGTGGTCAATTAAGCCAATGGCGCGATACTTAGACCTGTGACGCAATGATTTACGAGTATATAGCATCATTTGTCGAGAGCAGAGAAAGCGATTTTTAGCTGACTGAGATTTTATTTCCCATTCCAGGCCGCGTGCTGCGCTATTCGCAACTCCATAAAACGCTCTGTGTGCTGGAAACAGTGGTCGCAAAAACAAAGATGGCTACGCTTAACAGGGTCAACGCGGCACTTTCGCTTGGCGCTGTGCTGAAGTTTCTTGATTGTGGCGTCGGATCACGTTGCTTCGTCGAAGGCGAAAGGGTGCTGGCCGCCAACCGCCTCATTCTCATCGGCATAAAGTATTTCACTGGCGAAACAGCGGAAATAGTTTCACTGTGCGTGCAAACATCGAGCTTCTTCGGCGAACCGCGTCAGATTTACTTCAAGTTGAAGAACCTGTCCAGCGCCCGAGGGTTGAAGAAGGCAAATGCTCATGTCTAGCGGGCCTCTCCGAAAGGTGCAAGCATTGTGCGCTGCGTTGCTGCAGCGCACAAGTGGCAGGCCTTCACAGTTTTCGAAGTAACTCTGCGCTGCGAGTCATGTTGCCGATTGCATGTATCCCATTGAGTTCTGTTGTGCCGTCAAAAGCTAAGTACGCATGCCGTTCACTTGGTTACAGAACGGAGCTATGCCTGGGTCAGTGTATCTTGAGATAAGGCAAATCGTACTTTCGATTGTAATAGGAGTGCTCCTTTCTTTTCCTTCGCCGATCCGTGTTATTAGGTTTCTAATAAATAAGGTCGTTTGCTTCCGAACACTCGCTTGTTCGTGTTGGCAGCATTTGGTATTCGAAGAAGATGTATACACGCACACTACGCACGCTACGCAAGCAGGAACATAATATATACACGCACGCACGAACATATACATACACGCACGCGCGAACTAAAGTACAGGGTGGTTGAACCCCTACCCACCACCCAAGAAATGGCGGCCGTACGACCATGGCAAAGTATTTTAAATTTTAGAAACTCATAACTAATCAAAGTAAATTAATTTTTAATTAACCACGTTAGGTTTCCGGAAATTAGCGATCATTTATTCAATGGGATGATGATAAATGCATTACTCGAAAACAAGCCTGTTCCAACAAAAGTTGCGCTCCAATGTGTCGGAAAGGAACCAAGCGATGCGCCCGCAAGTCGAACGCACCAAAAGCTGGGACAATCGCTTTTTGCATTTCCTCTTAAATTTCTTGCGAGCTGACGAACCTAAACTGTCAGCGCGCCGCGTTTAATGAGAACTCAGCATAGTCTGTAGACACCGCAGAGCAAACGCAGGCATAAACACCGCACGTTTCTCCATAATAAATATTTCAGGTTTCACTACTGCGTAAGTGACACGTAAGTCAGTGACAAACGTACATCAGTGACAGGGGCGTAGCGAGAAATTTTTTCGGTGAGGTACACCTATGCTTTTTGTATAATCGCGCGTGCGTTAGTGCGCGCGTATATACAAACATCGAAATCAACAGTTTTCGACGGGAAGGATTACAGCAGCTTAGGTATGGGTAGCAGCTTGAGAATGGATAGCACATTCACTTGCACAGAAAACAAGCATACGCGAAAAAATAACCTCGCACACGTAACGCAACAAATTTTCTGAAGCGCTTCCTAATATAAACGAAACTATAAGCCGCTCTCTGAGAAGCCCGAATATTGACAAGAATGCACACACCCTAAATGATGAAGTCGACGCGAGCGAAATGATTAGAACAAACCACCATAGTACCTGTCAACTTCTTTCCAATGCAAAAGTTTCTGATTTACGCCGTTCTCCATCGTGCGTCGTCTGCGTCCTTCGGGAGATGATAGAACGATACGGCCACCTTTCCACCACGATACCACGCATTGCGGCACACAGAAATGGTCTTTGAACATCGTGCGGCATGGCAAAAATAAAGTAACTATGTGGCCGCTTCTCAGCGCGCGCCAATGTGATAACATATCTCCTTTCAAGGTTCACCCTGTTAGTGCCGTTTCCAGGCGCGGCCGCTAGGTGGCGAGCGCTCAGTTGGAATCATGAATAATCTGTCTCGCGTGTTCTCGGGAGCCTCGACTATCGACCGGCAGCGTTTTCTGATCATGCTAAAAAAAAGTCACAGTTTCACCGCAAGGTTGAAGCAATGAATGCGATAACAACAAATTCTAATGTTATTCGAAGTGAGGCTGGCAGCTAACTCTTTTGGATCCGATCTCACGCAACTATACAAAATGCTGGTTTAAGAGCATATGACCGCTCCAGAAACACTGTTCGCACAATCTCCTCGCGTTGAGAGCGGAGCCCGTAGGAGCCAGCCGCCCGCTGTCGGCTGCTCAGATTGCGAGATAACGCGTGCGCCAGCGACTACCGTGCTCGTAAAACCAAAGGTCGCAGTGGCTGCTTGAGGGACCTCCCCCCCCCCCCCCCTCGCGTCTTTCTGCGCTTGTTAAAGACGCGCGGCGCGTTTCCTCTCTTCTTGAGCATTCCCCGGCTGGTCGAACAGGCGGGGGGGATCTTATCGCATACGTCTCGGAGCGACGGAGATGGGCCGGTCGTTTGATGTCCGCTTCAGCCGCGTTTGTCGCCCCCGCTGCCGCGCTGTTACCCGCGGGTAGAACGTACGATGCGCTGGGGATCTATCAATTTGGACTTTATACGCGAAATGACGGTGACGGCAACGGCGACGGCAAAAACCCGTCGAGACTGTCCATATAATTGCTATCGCAATTAAAGTTTTGCAGGGACCCTTTAACGCCTGCTGGGAACTTGATCGGGTGTGCGTACAGAACTTTTCTGAGGATGTCCGCTTATGGGTAGTATGGCACCTACAGCTGAATATGGATCGTCGACACCATGATCTTACTCGGCCCATACGGTTCAAAGAACATTATTTAAGGATCCTGAGAAGTGCCACCCTTTAGAGGGTGGCACTCTCAGGGTGACACTGGTATTCGAAAATTATGAGGATGGGGGCACGACATTTAGACACGCCCTCATTATACATCCGCGACACCGATAGCTGACAGTCGATGTGCATGTCTCGATCCGTTTTCTGACGCCCTTGCTTTGCACGCTCATCGACCTTCATGATAAGCAAACCATTTATTCGATTCGTGATCAGTGAATTCAGCAATGCGTCAATCAATTGATACATTAGTTCCTTAAGCACAGTGCCACTGGAGCAATTTGGCACCACTAGGAGGTGCAGTTGCCGTTACCATAGGTGAACGTGTTTAGGGATGTTGAGTATCTCGATGACAGCCAATAACACATATGGAAAGATAGGTGAACGTGTTTAGGGATGTTGAGTATCTCGATGACAGCCAATAACACATATGGAAAGATAGGTGAACGTGTTTAGGGATGTTGAGTATCTCGATGACAGCCAATAACACATATGGAAAGATAGGTGAACGTGTTTAAGGATGTTGAGTATCTCGATGACAGCCAATAACACATATGGAAAGATAGGTGAACGTGTTTAGGGATGTTGAGTATCTCGACGACAGCCAATAACACATATGGAAAGATAGGTGAACGTGTTTAGGGATGTTGAGTATCTCGATGACAGCCAATAACACATATGGAAAGATAGGTGAACGTGTTTAGGGATGTTGAGTATCTCGACGACAGCCAATAACACATATGGAAAGATAGGTGAACGTGTTTAGGGATGTTGAGTATCTCGACGACAGCCAATAACACATATGAAAAGATAGGTGAACGTGTTTAGGGATGTTGAGTATCTCGATGACAGCCAATAACACATATGGAAAGATAGGTGAACGTGTTTAGGGATGTTGAGTATCTCGATGACAGCCAATAACACATATGGAAAGATAGGTGAACGTGTTTAGGGATGTTGAGTATCTCGACGACAGCCAATAACACATATGGAAAGATAGGTGAACGTGTTTAGGGATGTTGAGTATCTCGATGACAGCCAATAACACATATGGAAAGATAGGTGAACGTGTTTAGGGATGTTGAGTATCTCGATGACAGCCAATAACACATATGGAAAGATAGGTGAACGTGTTTAGGGATGTTGAGTATCTCGACGACAGCCAATAACACATATGGAAAGATAGGTGAACGTGTTTAGGGATGTTGAGTATCTCGATGACAGCCAATAACACATATGGAAAGATAGGTGAACGTGTTTAGGGATGTTGAGTATCTCGACGACAGCCAATAACACATATGGAAAGATAGGTGAACGCGTTTAGGGATGTTGAGTATCTCGACGACAGCCAATAACACATATGGAAAGATAGGTGAACGTGTTTAGGGATGTTGAGTATCTCGATGACAGCCAATAACACATATGGAAAGATAGGTGAACGTGTTTAGGGATGTTGAGTATCTCGATGACAGCCAATAACACATATGGAAAGATAGGTGAACGTGTTTAGGGATGTTGAGTATCTCGATGACAGCCAATAACACATATGGAAAGATAGGTGAACGTGTTTAGGGATGTTGAGTATCTCGATGACAGCCAATAACACATATGGAAAGATAGGTGAACGTGTTTAAGGATGTTGAGTATCTCGATGACAGCCAATAACACATATGGAAAGATAGGTGAACGTGTTTAGGGATGTTGAGTATCTCGACGACAGCCAATAACACATATGGAAAGATAGGTGAACGTGTTTAGGGATGTTGAGTATCTCGATGACAGCCAATAACACATATGGAAAGATAGGTGAACGTGTTTAGGGATGTTGAGTATCTCGACGACAGCCAATAACACATATGGAAAGATAGGTGAACGTGTTTAGGGATGTTGAGTATCTCGATGACAGCCAATAACACATATGGAAAGATAGGTGAACGTGTTTAGGGATGTTGAGTATCTCGATGACAGCCAATAACACATATGGAAAGATAGGTGAACGTGTTTAGGGATGTTGAGTATCTCGATGACAGCCAATAACACATATGAAAAGATAGGTGAACGTGTTTAGGGATGTTGAGTATCTCGACGACAGCCAATAACACATATGGAAAGATAGGTGAACGTGTTTAGGGATGTTGAGTATCTCGATGACAGCCAATAACACATATGGAAAGATAGGTGAACGTGTTTAGGGATGTTGAGTATCTCGATGACAGCCAATAACACATATGGAAAGATAGGTGAACGTGTTTAGGGATGTTGAGTATCTCGATGACAGCCAATAACACATATGGAAAGATAGGTGAACGTGTTTAGGGATGTTGAGTATCTCGATGACAGCCAATAACACATATGGAAAGATAGGTGAACGTGTTTAGGGATGTTGAGTATCTCGATGACAGCCAATAACACATATGGAAAGATAGGTGAACGTGTTTAGGGATGTTGAGTATCGCGATGACAGCCAATAACACATAGAAAGACGAACCAAAGCGAACTAACATCTTTGCCCCGCGTCAAATCCAGAAAAAAACGTGCGGAAGACATACTCAGCCATCATTTCAGACACAAGAGCACCCTCTGCAACCACAGTGCCCCTTTGCAAGATGTCATATCAAGGTCATTCAACAGAACCACTCGGAGATGTCATCCATCTCACTCAATCCCGTCGCCACCCCGCTTTTGCCACAATACAAGGCCGGCGTTCAGATCGCAGAACTACGCTGGTCAGCACATCATCCATTAATAGAAAAAAAATGGCCATCTCCTGGTTATTATTGAGATAATAAATGCGTATAGTACTACTTTACCTATTTCCTCTCCATCAGTCGAACCAACCGAATTAACGCCGTAATTGGCACTGCATGAGCAAAAAAAAAAAAGAAAAAGGGGGGCCAGAAAGTAAAATGATCAGCTTTGGGTTATTAGCATATTTGCCGCCATATTCGACAGGGAAACATTAAAAGAGACAGTGTTTTCGCATATCACGTACAATATTAAAATCATCTTTCTCTGCAAATCTATAAATTGTAACATTTTTTGAACCTGTTAAGATAGCATCTACCGGTACCATGAAATCAAACATTCGATATTATACAATACCGAAACATTACGCCGTCATCACGATTCAGAGCAGCGCGCGGCATTGACAGGTACAGCACAGGCTCCAGTATACGCTAGCGCACTGGAGTGGAAATTGCAACGTTTCCAGCACTTCCCAGAGAGCGCCAGCGTCACAGCGGCGAAGCCAGTTCCTCTATCAGTGCGACCCAGCCCTTTCCCAGAGGACTCATCTAAGTGCCAGTGAATCTCAGCGTGTACCAGGGTTCCCAGTGCCATCTAGTGCCAAAAACACACTGGTATCATGGTGGCGGTGCTGGAACGGCGCTGGTTTTTGCAACAGGGATATCATGATATAAAAGTATGGAGAGCTGGGCGAGTTGGTTTGAAGACATTGGACATTGGAAGAGTTGGTTTGAAGGCCGAAATGTTTCCAATAATATCATGATATATTAGAGGGCATGCATGTCATGACAGTAATGCCATCATCGGCCGTTTATGTTTATCATGCGCGCAAGTCATGTGATGCACGTACTCGTACACAGAAAGGTAAAAAAAAAGAAACATTACTGCACCACAATGGCTTCTGGACAGTTATGTCATGACGTGCGTAATATGCATATTGTCACCAAGCTAACAAATAAGTGCGAGAAGACACAGGGGCGAAGGTACGAAACGGGGCGTTTACATTATAACAATTACTAACACACCAAAAGCGCGCACAGCGAACTTCGTTGTCCTCCTTCAAGAGGCTGGCCACCACAGTTGCCAGCTTACTTCACGTCAATTCCGCCATCTCAAAAGCTACCGCCCCGGTCGATGGGTTGGGGTGCAAGGAGACAACACAATATGGAAAGGTGGTTGCGTGAAAGAAAAAAAAAACAATGTAATGTAGTGCATGATGCTTAGGGGTTGCTAGTCACTCGCGGGCATAGTACAGCTTCATCCGTACGCCATGTACAACCTCGGCACGTGGACGACGTCGCTCAAACTCGGATAAGAACTTTGGAGCACCACCTCGTAATTCACATCACTGAGGCAGCGCACAACTTCATAAGGGCCAAAATAGCGTCATAACTTCTCCGAGAGCCCACAATGTCGGATAGAGGTCCACAGCCACCCGTAGTCATTCGGTTGGTAGTGTACGTTCCGTGGGCCCACGTTGCAGCAGCGAGCGTCGGTATGTTACGTTGTAACAACGAGCTGGCGGGCTTCCTCGGCTTTCTGAATGAAGTCGTCAACGCTGTTATTTCTGCTGGTGTCTTGTTCTACTGGGAGCATGACATCTAGCAGTGTTGTGACGCGACGTCCTTAAACAAGCTCGAATGGTGTAAGCTCGCTGGTCTCTTGCACAGCTGTATGATATGCAAATGTCACATACGGCAAAATTTCATCCCATGTTTTGTGCTCTACATCAACTACATGGATAGCATGTCGGCTAGTGTTCTGTTTAATCTATCCGTCAAACAATTGATTTGTGGATGATAGGCTGTGGTCTTCTGGTGGTTGGTGTTCGTCAGCTTGGCGACCTGCTGCAATAACTCCGCAGTGAACCCTGCACAGCGATCAGCTATGAGACCAGCAGGCACACAATGACAAAGCACGATGTCATGGACGAAGAATTTGGCGACTTCGACAGCAGTTTCCCAGGACACAGCTTTCGTCTCCGCATAGCGAGTGGGATAGTCGGTTGCGACGATTGTACGTTTGTTTTCCGAGGACGACGTCGGGAATGGACCGAGAAGATACATTCCCACTTGCTGGAACGGCGCTTGAGGCGGATCTAAAGGCTGGAAGAAGCCGGCAGGCTTGACGGGTCACGGCAGGTTCTGACATAGCGCTGAACTGACGAATATAGCTGCGACCAGAAGTATTTCTGGCGTATGCGCGCTAATGCTTCCCGCAAAGACTAAGTGACCGGCAGAGGGGTCGTTGTGGCAGACCTGCAAAATTTCCTCACTCAGTGCCACTGGGACCACGAGTAGAAATTTTTCCTGGCTGTTCTCAAAATTTTTCTGGTACAAAAAATTGTTCCGCAGGCAATGCGATGTCAGTTCTCGTGAGAGCCGGCGTGGGACAACAACGTGAGCTCCTTGAAGATACCGGATGACTGGGAGCAGCTCAGTGTCCTTTGCTGTTTCGGCAGGCGGTAGCCGACGCAAGGGCCCGGCGACTGGACACGACACGCGGCGGGCACCGGCACGGCCCGCGACACGAGCAGTAGAGTGAGCGAGTCCGGACACGCCGAAGCGCAAACAAAGACTGAGCCGGCGAGGGGACGGTTTATTCACACAACACACAAAGGACACGCGTGCGCACGGGATTGGTTACATTTACAGTCGCATGTGTCGCTATACAACGCCATATATTAACTCTTCACACAACTGAGGCGCACAGACCATGGCCTGCAAGAGTGCACGCTGGTAAATCCGTGTCAGTCCACTGGTAAACATATCCCCCCTAATTTAAGATTTCCCAAGACATCCAGAACTACTTCGTGCGATACGTCCTCGTATGCGTATCGCCGCAGAACATCTTTTCATGCTTTCTGCTATTTCACAAGCGAAACCAGGTCAATAACGTTGTCTACGTAGGACCACCGATGCCGAAAGCCAGTAATAATAATACTAATACTACTACTACTACTACTAATAATAATAATAATAATAATAACATTAATAGTGATAAGAATAACATAATTTTTATTTCTTGAAGTATGCAGTACGTGGCTCATGGTATACCTTAGTACTGCAGGTACACCTCTTGGTGATTCAATACCATCTCCTCCATCATTTTTTGAAACAGCTGGCAATTTCAATGGGGTGATTGTAGGTCAAGTTTAGAGGAGATTTGCCTGGCTTAAGAAGAGGGATGAGGCGACTGGAATTTCTCGAAGAAGGGACGAATCCGCTGCACCACAAGTCAGTTGAAGGGGTGATGTTGGTGCGGTGTTGTACACGGCTATAGAATGGAACGCCGTGCAACTTGGCCGAGGTTGCAAAGAGCCATGTAGGTGACACCATCAAGTCCAGCTTATGAAGATCACTTGAAAGCTGTCAAGGCTGCTTGAAGTTCCTCTAGAGAGCACAGATTGTCCATTCTCAAATCTTTTGAGATTGGGGCGTTTCCTACGTAACGCGTGGTAGAAGCGGACCCCTGACCGGCAACTTTCACGCAAAAATCTTCTGCTACTTCAGTTTTGGGGTGGCCTTGGTGGACAGCAAAGCATTTGAAGGGGCAATGTTGGTGCGGTGATATTCGTAGGCAGCGAACAATGCCTCGTATTTGCGATAGAGGCTTCTGTAGATCAAGTGACGCGCATAAAGATTTCCAACTAAAACGACGAGTTGGTTCGACGCTGAATCTTTTGCAGATGTCTTGCCTCCCTCAAGACATACTCGCAGAACTGATAGTCGCAAAATTTTGATGTAGGTTCGAAATTATAAATAGCTTCTTGAGCGGCATTTTTGGTGATACCCTCCAGATGTTGAAGAGAACGAGCTGCATTTTCGTGACTCCACTCTTCGGTTAGTGACCTGAAATTTGTCTAGTCGATGCGAGACAAAGCGGCTAAATTTAGTGATTGGCTTAGGCCCTTAGGTTTTAAGTAAGTCGGAGTGTGGTCACTCACATGGGTTTTAATATCTGCAAACCATTGCACCTCGTCATTTAGGGTTCGTGACACAAAGGTCAGGTCGAGGCAGCTGCTGTAGTCGAACCTCATAGAAACTTCGGAGTGGCGTCGTTTGCGCAGCACAGCTCCTGATCCAACGCATAGGAGAAAACTTGTCTTTCGCGAAGATCCATCTCCTGGCTTCCCCATAGTGGGTGTTGAGCATTCAAATCACCGGTAACAGTCCGCGGGCCAGGTGTCACCGATAAAAGTGCACTTGCCTTGCAGAGTCAAAGTTGCTTGAAAGTGAAATATGTGAACCTACTAGCGTGAGAATGAAGTTTCTGCGTTTTACTGGCTGGCAGCCGCACCGGTTGTTATCATGATGTGTTACTTAGTGTTCGATATGGGTAAGCTGGCATCTGCTATAAACGATGACTGTAGTTTGCTCGTTGCAGGTAGCAGACTCGAAGGCTTCGTACCCAGATAACCGTATTGTATTGTGAAGGCATGGCTCAGAATTTCTTCTTCCACATCAATGGCTAAATATTCGAAATGCGCGGTTTGAGGCCAACAGTATTCCATTAGAAAGTTGAATGCTGTTGCAGAGGAGGAGCCATGGTGCTTCTCCAGACTTTACAGCAGCGGTTCAGTGCATCCAGTACTTGAAGTGCACATTTAGCAGCTGGAGTGTGGGTGATATTTAGGCGTGCACGAATCGTATTCATGAGGGCCTTTACATGGGTACAACCTCCTTATATCAACTATACCCCCAGTGTCCTTCCGAAGTGATTTTAGACGAGCGACGCTGTGGCACTGCTGGATTTGCAACTGGATAACACGAGGTGCAAGTAGTAGACGGAAGATAGCGTTGGCACATCTCTCTGAATTTCCGACGAAACGTGTATTTTGAGGGGCGCGATGGCGTCAGTACTTGCATACGCCCTGATTAATTGCAGATCATCACGTTTATCACACAATATTTTGTCGTAAATTGCAAACTTTTAATGGCAGTCAAGCCGTATTAAGCCTGAGGAAAGAACTTCAGGAGAAGAAATGTGTGACCTATCATTCCTATTCGGGTTTCGCGCCACACTCTCAGATCTTGTAGCCACGAACCAGCTCGCCCAGATCATCCTCCTTCAGTAACGCGAAAGTTTCTTCTGGAATTATCCTGAGAAACTGTAGGGTTAGTACAGCTTTCGAGATTAGCAACAGATTCAAGCGACGTGTCTTACCTCAATTTCTTGCAGGGTCACGTGGCTGCGGACGACGTCTGCCAGAGCCTGACCCTGCCGCGCGACGACTAGGTGCTCGGGTAGGCTCAGTTTCTTCACGCTTCGGTTGCGAGCCAAGTGGTCCAGGAACACTCCTGCGTTTGTGTCATCTGCCTGCAGCCCCCCATGAAAGACTATGTAAGTCGAGGCAGAGGCAGTTAGAATTGTATTCGATGTGTGACGTATGTTACGTGCCCTCGACGGAACACAATCGTTAAAAACGGATCAACAAGCGGGGACGATAGCACAAAGACTTCAAGTGACATCGCGCTGCTTCTTGCCTCGTGACATAGGCGTGCAAATGAAAGAAGTCCAACCCTCTAAGGCGCATTGCAGATAACAAGAAAGAAAAATAACAGCAGCGTGTTCTTGTTAAAGAAGTTCCGCGGAAAACTTACACAGTAGGAAAACAACGATAACGACCAGCGCGAACTTCCACTTGTTCTTTACTAAAGCAGCACACAAATATGTATCTGCATGCCTCATCACATCTGCATCCGTCACTGCAGAAAAGCGGTAAAACAAACTATAGTAGCAGAACTACGGATGAACACCACGCGCTGCTGAATCCAAGTATGATAGCTTTTTATGTCGTAGTGCGACCCATGGTTTGCTAGGGGAGCTTTCATTAGCTAGCGCTGCAGTATCAGCGATGATCCTCACGTCCTCTTTAGGGGAGTGGCCATAACTGCTGCTCTGTCAAAGGTGCGCATTTCCATTGTGGGCAGTTGGACGTCTAGAAACGATCACTGCCTTTTTGCACTTGTTGACTGTGCAAGCAAATGCCCATTAGGACTGCCTGCCTGCCTGCCTGCCCCGGGTAGCTCGGAACACCAACAATGGAATACCAACTAGTCCACTCCTAGACCTTGCTCCATTTTAAATCCCAGTAATAAAAATTTATCGGAAATTGGCCATCAGCTGATAGGAAAACGGTAGCTGTCTTGCAACTCAAACCATGCCATTGCATAACTTGTTAGCCCAAGCAGTGGTGCGTACGCCGTTTTGCGAGGTCGTTTGCAGCCACTAGGACCGTTTTCGATTAGCCTAACGGGCCATTAAACTTGGAGCTTATCTAGTAACCTGCTCCTGACTGTCACCAATACACCATGTGCTTGCCGCAATGCAAAAAAAAAAAGCGTATAAACACGACTTGATATGTCCGAGGAGATGGACGTGTTAATGATGTCGTTAGTGAGGCTCTTTCGATCAGCATGAACATATAAAGCTAATACATTCAGCTCTAGAGCAAGAGCGTATTTTTAGGACTGGTGCATTAGGCAGTCACCGCAAGAGCACGGCCATGAAACGGTGCGAGCGTTGCTGCTTTTGATGCTCTTCGTAGACTTGACAATACAGAAATAGAATCTGCGAACCTTGGCCGCTAATGTTGGGCAGGAAATCTGAAACTCGCAAGATTGCAGTACTAATGTCACTATCACCTTACCAGGATCGTTTACAGAACGCACCCTGGTGAATGGGCGCGGTAATCGGATGCTCGATTGAGCCAAAATAGTGTCCTGCAATTGGCTGCAGTTCAACCCTTTTACGCAGCTTTGCAGAAGTGGTTTTGTTGTTCTAAGCGTGCGTTATACTTTCAGCAGAAGAACTTGTCTCGAACGTCAGCCGCGCATTGATTAGTAAACACGTTTCACGATTTGCGAAATACTCACCACGGCGTTAATAAACTGCAGGGTAGTTAAAGTAGTGGCTTGCTCCACGTAGCCGCCGATCTTGCGCGCCACTTCATCATTAAAAAGGATGTTCCAAACACTCAGCCAGGTCAGGTGCTTCGTGGCCGCGATAGCCTCGCAAAAGGCGGCCCTCTCGGTCTGTATCATCTGAAGCGATAAAAAGCACAACGGACACAGAAGAAAAGAGCAATATCGTTAGGGCGAGTCGGCCAAGTTTGAAGAGATTCGTCTTGACCAGTGGCGTAAATCATGTGGGGGGGGGGGGGGACAGCGGGGTTCCCCCCCCTCCTGTGTTCAGGCTGGGGGGGACACCCCATGCAAGGGTCCTCCCTCGAGATTTATGCTCCACATGGCATATTTGAGTATCTTGACAGTCAAGGACAACGCACTCTCCATAAAACCAACTCTGAAATCTGAAGCACTTTCATTGAACAGAAACTAAGTACTTCTAGCCGGTACACACGATGGGGAATACATTTATGCGTTAGCACAAAAAGTAGTACAATTTTATTGCATAATTTAACCCGAATATATCAGCTGCAAAAATGCTAGCGCCTGCTTACGAGTTGCTATTAGAAACTAACTTGGCCATGTGATGTCCCTTACTACTGGATACTGAGTGCTATTTTTTCTGGCCAGGCGCTGATGCTCATGCTTGTTTTGTTAATATTGTTATTAGTATTATTAATATATGTTAATGCATAATTTTATTTTTATGATTAAAATTAAAGCATATAGATAAAAAAGCCGGCAGATCCCACGCACTGTGGGAATCGATGTAATGCGAAGCAGCCAGGAAGGAGCAAATCATGCTTTACATAATTTGCATGTCATGTTTTACATGTTACGACCTGTCATTTGTGTTCGCCATACAGTCACGTCGCGATATACCAATTTTGGTGTATGTCAAGCTAACGAACTGGACGCAAGCGCACCATGTGCGTGGCATGTAAATGGCATCGTAGATGACATGCATGCCAAGATTTTCATGTTACCACCTGCCTCCTATGTTCGTTTATAGTCATGTCACTCAATACCAAATTTGGTGTATATCAAGCTAACGAAACGGCCGCGAGCGCGCCATGAGCGTGGAATGCAAGTCATGTCGCTCATGAACTCCTGATTTTCATATTACCACTTGTCATTTATGTTCGTCATGTAGTCATGTCACTCAATACCAAATTTGGTGTATCTCAAGCCAACGAAACGGCCGCGAGCGCGCCATGAGCGTGGCATGCAAGTCATGTCGCACATGACAAATCATGATTTCCATATTACCACTTGTCATTTATGTTCGTCATACAGTCACGTCACTGAATACCAAGTTTGGTGTATATGAAGCTAACGAAACGGCCGCGAGCACGCCATGAGCGTGGCATGCAAGTCATGTCGCACATGACAAGTCATGATTTCCAAATTACCACGGGTCATTTATGTTCTTCATACAGTCACGTCACTCTATACCAAATTTGGTGTATATCAAGCTAACGAAACGGCCGCTAGCGCGCCATGAGCGTGGAATGCAAGTCATGTCGCTCATGACAAGTCATGATTTCCATATTACGAATTGTCATTTATGCTCGTCATGCAGTCATGTTACTCAATACCAAATTTGGTGTATATCAAGCTAACGAAACGGCCGCTAGCGCGCCATGAGCGTGGCATGCAAGTCATGTCGCACATGACAAGTCATGATTTCCATATTACCACTTGTCATTTATGTTCGTCATACAGTCATGTTATGCCATACCAAATTTGGTATAAATCCCATTAACGATACGGCCAGGAGAGCACAAAGTCGTAGGCGGCTAGATAGCTAGATAGATAGATACGCTCAAAGTCGGCGAAGTTCGCTAAGAAATGTTTCGCATTTAAAAACAAAATGGCAGCCATTGCAAGATATGTGTCCCCCCTTTGTGGTCTTAATGGATTTATGCCACTGGTCTTGACAGTGCTTGCGCGAAAACACGTAGGCAAAGAAGAGCAACACAAGAACGGGCGCTTCATCACTGCAATGTATAGAAGAGAGTACACAGAAGTACAACTTTATATGCTCAACTCCTGCGGCGACGTGAGCGCCCCTTCAATCGCACTTTGACGACTGTATCGCGATACTTGTCAGGGTGCCAAGGGAGTAGGAGTCACGAGCCCTGAGCGATTTCACCGAGTGCGCTGCTTCGCCTTGCTTATTAAACCGAAACCGTATGTGTGTCATATAAATGGGGCATTGAACAAAAAGCTTGCGCGTTGTACGAAAAACCACGTGACCTCTCAAGCGTAGATATAGCGGCGCCAGTTGCGTTCTCACTTTGTTTTTATGAAATCCTGCAGCAGAGGCGACAAAGAAGATGACCGCCTATCGCATAAGACTTCATGAAAAGCTTCCAAAGGGCACCGCCGTCTTGGAGAGTATAAAAATGCGGCGTTCGCTTGACTCGACCAACTGATGGCTATGGACTAACGCGCTAAGGAAGAGTTATAGAAGACACTGACTGATAGCCTAGTGGACGGAATGCAACGCTGAAGTATAGATACTGTACACTAAAACGTTTTCTGGAGTAACTGCACAGTTAACCCGAAAAGGGCGCTCTCCTCCACAAAAAGACGAAATGCGTGCAGAAGTTTGAACACGGCACGGCAAGAACAGCGCATTCCTCTCTTGTGGAGGAAACTGCCCTTTTTTGGAGTAACTGCAGGAATGTTCGCGCCATGTGCAAACGACCCATCGGTGATTACATAAACCCGTTTCCTTCGAGACGGTGTCTGTAGCGTGGTGTGGTGTAGTGGTTAGTCTACGCGCCTGCTGACTCAGTGGTCGTGAGTTTGAATCCGGTTTGTTTGCTTTAAATTTTCTGAAATTAATTTCTGAATGTGATGTTTGTATGTCGATTGGACATCTAATCACATGCCTGCACACACTTCAAAATGCTGGTTAATCCAACCAAGATCTAATTTCTCTTTTGCGCAAAAAGTAACTGTTGCTCCCTTGAGAAGAAAGCACGAGGGGGGGGGGGGAGTAACAGTTGGTCCTTTCGCAATTATCCCAAAAGGGAGAAATGGCTGTGGCCCGTTTGTCACCCCCTAAAGGAGCAACCCTGATGCCACTCTTCCTCCTTTACTTCTTAGAGTGTTTATATATGAATCATAAGCTACCTATGACATATGGCAAGTTTGGATGGATGGTGCGTTTTCATATTTGAAGAAAACAGCGCGCGGAAAAGACAAAGAAGTGAGAGAACTCACACAGCGGAGCAGCGCTGTGCGAGTTCTCTCACTTCTTTGTCTTCGTTTTTTCCGTGCGCTCTTTTTCATATTCATATCTTCGGATATGAATAATTTACCTACCTGAGATACAATAGTGGCGCAGGTCGAAAGATCTCTAAATGTCTCTCTCACTTTCTCTATATGTTACTTTTCAGTAGCAAACATACGCGTAGGTCCGGCTAGTAGCCACAGCTATGCGGTGAAGCCGCAGTGCATTTTTTTTGCGTGATGGCATGCCTGTCATGCCGCCGATCGACATGCATGTCGTGTCCGTGACCGGTGATTAACTTTGCTGTTAATAACTGATGTAATCCACGTCTTAGCTGCGTCGTGCCGGGAACTACAGATGTTGGCCTGAACATTGGCTTCTACGCAATGCAAGGTTGTTAGCGGTATTTGAAAACGAGGGACCTAGGCGTATATGAGGGCCATGTATATAGCAAGAAGAGAACACTTCGTAGGATTCCGGCTGAGGCAGCGGCAAATCATGTTGCGCGAGACGTTCACTGAAATAACACTGACTTATCCCGCAAGGCGCGGTACCTCAATAAAAATCATGCAACACGAGGCGTTCGCTGAAGCACCACTGCCTGAACCTGTAGGTCACCTGATATCGCTTGACCCAAACCTGTGTGAGAGCGCGTATTACGCATCTAGCGGCGGATTTACGACAATATGTGACCTCACCACCCATTCCTATACTTTGGTAATTTGACGTCCCTGCACCACCCGAAGGTATTGTGGAAGGAGGATACACAGGCTTTCCATATCGCCTGCTTGATAGAGAAGTTAGGGAACAAATTATCGCAAGTTCAATAGAACTACACGAAAAGCATCGTGTCACTATACATAAAAAGTACAGCCATAACTGATACCTCTACTACTGCAGTCAGCAATTAACTGTGGTTGCTGGTTCCACTGGATGGTGGTGTGCAGGAACAGTTGATGGGGAACCACATTTGTTGTACAAAAAAGTTCTATTATTTTGAAAGTGTGATTAGTACTCTGACAGATGAGATAAGGAGGCAATAGGTACGTTTCCCTATGTGTTTTAGCCGCGCGGTGAGAAATTTTGAAAAGCGTTTATAATTGCGTGGTTTTCTGCGTGTGCTTCAACGCACTACCCCAAGCCTGTGGCGTAGCCAAGAGTGGCACACCGTGTCCGTGCCACCCCCCCCCCCCTAATTTTTTTTGACCATGGCATACAGAGCACACACGGACACTTGACAACATCTGCCTGCCCGGCCCCCACTTCATATGAAGGTGGTGCTACCCCACCCCCCCCCCAAAAAAAAAATTTCTGCCTACGCCCCAACCCCAAGCTCTGCTTAAGCGCAGTATCACTGCAAGGAAAGTCATTATTACAGACACTGTCTTCATTAAGTCTCCTCTACATACTGGCTTGTTGTCCATTAGGTTTTCTGCTCGGCTACACTGTAAATCAAGAAAAGAAGCTCGACTAGACCGAGTACAAGAATTGTCATTTGTGTTTTTGCTGTACACAGAAAAACTATTTGTTTATATCTGGATACTCGATAATAACAATAATAATTGTTGGGGTTCAACGTTCCAAAACCACCATATGGTTATACTGGAATACTCGAATATCAAAAATTATATATTAAGCATGATGCACAAAAGCAGTTTGCAAAGGTGGCATAGGCACGTAAACGCAAAAAATAGACGTAAACAGTACAAGAAAGTGGTAAGATGCACAATGTAGGTAAAATGAATAAAATAATTGATTAGATGCAAAAATCAAAGTTCGAAAGGAAACGAAATTCCATCGAATACTTCGAGTCAGCAAAAAATTAATAAAAATGCAAATAATACATCAAAGACAAAATAACTACATAGTCTATGAATCTGTGCATGAATGCAAGTACATGAATGTATTCTGTTAGTACACTCACTCACCGAGTCAGGTACATCGAGGAACCACATCCTGGATTCCAGTCGCTTTACGTCCACGGCGCCAGTCTTCAGGGCGTGCCACACGACGAACATCTCGATAGTTGTTGCAACATCGAAGAAAATGTATGTCACGCACCTGCGCATGATCATTTCGATCGTCACAAACCACAAACTGTGTTGAATTAAGGATGACACGGGAATCGGTCGATGAAACCCTGAAACACCCTGAAAAAGCGATAGCTGGGGCGGCCACGCACTAATGGTGCGAAGGCTGTCGAGAGACCGGAACCGGTGGCCTTTCCAACCTCGTTTCCTTCCTCCGTCCAACTGCACATTCCTTCACCCCCGTTTTGCCTTACTGCACTTTGCTTTTAAGGCGAAAGCCTTCAATGTCTCATGCTCACGTACATCCATCCATCCGTTTGTCTGGCACCTGGCACGGTGCCAGGTGGCCGCCGTGGCGCACCAACAGACGCCGGTCACGCCTCGCGTCGGACTCTACAGCGCTCGCGCTTTGCTTGCTGTGCCCAGTGTGTACAATCATGCAAGAAGGGAGACGCCCCCATCGCGTTTCATTCTGACCGACCCCGTCTCAATGGGCACAGGCGTTCGCCGAACACACTTCAGAATTTGCAAAGTGTCCTTCCATTTTCTTTCTATATCTTTCCATCTTTCTGTCTATTTCTTTCCCTCTCTATTTCTTCTCTGTCTCTCTGTTCCGCCTTCTTTCCGTCTTTCTCTCTACCGTTCTCTTGACCTCTGCAACACAGTCATATGGATAGGTCGGCAAACTCACTCATGAGACGACTCACTCAGACTCACTCGGACTGGGATCGCGCCGCGAGTCTGAGTGAGTCCGTGTGAGTAATATTTTGGTGAGTTGGGTTCCGAGAGAGTCCGGTTGAGAAAAATTTTATTGGGTCCGAGTCCAAGTGAGCCCCAAGCGCAAAGTATATTTCGTGAGTGAGTGAGTGAGTGAGTGAGTGAGTGAGTGAGTGAGTGAGTGAGTGCGCACCACGTTACTGAACTTCAGCATTACTATTTGCCTGACGTCAGCTCACGTTCACACACCCGTCTACTAACACAAATTTGAACGCACTAGCGTTCATACGCCAGCTCAATAATTATTGATCAGAGGCTTGAGTTACGTGGGAGCTGGGGAGGTGCCTTATCCTCCCGCTCACAAACTCTTTCACTGGAAGTTGTTCGTAATAATATTGTTACGAGTAGCTGGTTTAATTATCTATATAAGATGCACAGCGCAAGGTGGACGAGATGGCGCCAGTCCAGCAACAACCAAACGTAACGTCATCTTCCTCCTCTTTTATGCAGCCACGTTGTGGCGGCTGTTCTGTATTATTACCCCCGGCGGTAGAAACACCGTCTCGGTGCTTAAGCTACGCAGATGTGGTCGATGGAGAATAGGGCTTGAGTCGAGCCGTGTGAACGGTGTCGCTCGAAGCTGACGATGACGTTGTTGGATCAGTTGGGGCGATCTCATAAGTAAAGTCAGATGGATCATCTCTTTCAAAATCGAATGTCCTTACTGGTTGCCACCGCTACTTAAACGTACGAGATCAAAAGGTGCCAAGTAAAGCCCCGATTATGGGAGATTTTGCTGTTAAAGAGCATTGAAACCATGGTTCAAGAAGATAGACATATGTTTAGCGGACTCATGAATCGACTCACTCAGATTCACCCAGACTAACAGAGTGCCGTGAGTCTGAGTAAGTCTGAGTGAGTAATATTATGGTGAGTTTGAGTCCTAGTGAGTCCGGTTGCAAAAAATTTTCAGTGAGTGTGAGTCTGAGTGAGTCCGCTTGAAGGAATGTTTGGTGCGTCTGAGTCCGAGTGAGCCCTACGGGCAGAATATATGTCATGAGTGAGCCTGAGTGAGCTCCACATCTTTTGCCCACCTATGGTCGTATGGCACGCATAAATTCTTGTTCTGCTGCCGTACCTAAATAGCCGAGTTGTTAGGGCCCTCGCCTTCGGACCGTGGATACCCGGGTACGAATCGGGCCTCGCAAAAAAAAAAAAATCGTTTCAATAATTTCGTCTCCATTTCACCGAGCAGTTTTCACTTAACGCTCACGTACGTCTTGCTTCCCGGCTCCTTGCCTCCACACTCCTCGTTTCACTAGACTTTACTCTCTCCCACTCCACGCTCCAAACTCCTTCCCCATCGCTATCCCTCACTTTTCTTCGCTGCGCAGTCTCCCTCCAATATCATCGCTTCCCAGGCCTCGCAGCTGCTGTACTCGACAGCAGGGTTTGACCAATTCCCTGTGGCGCAGACCCACCCGAGTTCATGTGTACGCTATGCGGACTTACTTCAAGCTTAAACAGCCCCGCTGTTCGAAGAATTGGTGGATGAGAGAGGGCCAATCATTCGCCAACGCGCCTGTCCAGCAATCTCCAATCAGGAATGGACAAGCGTGTCCGAGGGTGAACGCCACAAGGACAGACGACGAAACTTTGTAACGGACATCAAGGTCGGCTGCGCCGACAGGGAGTAGCGAGGAAAGGGAAATTAAGTATGTTTTAGGAGGGCCGCTTTTAACACGAAAGTGCTTGATGCTGGGGTCCACCACGGCACCATTGATCTATTTCCGTCATAGGTATGACGTTGTAAAATATACACTAACAGATGGCAAAAAAGAAAAAAACAAGTTGCGTCGCCAGGAGCCGAAACTACGACCCCTCGTTCCGCAGCGCGCGGTGCGAAACGACTCGGCCACAGAGGGCACGTTCTTTAACACACTAACGGTGAGCTCTTTATATACACCATTTACTATTAGCGGTACTCGTAGCTCGGTGGCACTTCAGCGTGTTTTCGTTGTCACTAGCGAGATGGCGTGAAGGGCTCGAAGGGCACGCTTTAAAGGTCGTTGCCGTGCGCGTTGTGAAGCGCGCGCGCCTGCTCAGGGCGTGGTCGCTCGCGCACGCGCGCTTATCTCGTGGCGAGAGCGGTTTGTACGTCTTATGTTATCAGAGCTAGGTTGCGTTGAAGTTACAAAGAGCATGAAAGTCACTTCGATCACTGCAGCGGCCGATCTTGCGAAAGGAGCGCGCCGCTCAAGCCAAGAAGTTACGACTGTGACATTTGTTAGTTCGCGCACGTCCTGTGCATACTTGTGGGTTCGTTTTGTGCATCCTCTTTTGTGTTTGAGCAGGGCGCCTTAAGTATCAAGCTGCGACAGTTCTTAGTTCGCGCTCATCCTGTGTATGTTCTTTCCGTGCGTCCTTTCTCGAGCAACGCGTTGCAGATTTCGAGTTGCACGCCGTTCTTCGCGTGAAATTACAATGGGTTGCTATAGCGTTCATCCGTTCGCCCTTGTAGCGAAACAATGCACAATAAATGCTGAACTACCTCTTTGAAGGCACGTATCTCTTTCATGTCATACCGATTCCTATGACAGAGGGATCAGCCATGCTGTCTTTGGGCTAGTTGGGATAGCATGTTGTATTGTGGACGCACTTGGAAAACAAGGACCTAGGGAGGCACACATAAATCACAAACAAAAGTGCTCAAATTGTTCAGTAGCTGGAGTCCTTTCGTTTGTAGTTTATCTGTGCCAAGCTGTGTCCTTGCTTTTCAAGCATGTCCACAAAATCTGAGATCACGTTTTAGTTTCCTGCGCCATAGTTTGGTGATGCCCCAATTTCCTCTATAGGTCACGTTGGATTCTCTCCGGTCCCGGACTGGGCGACCAAGAGCCAGAGGAGCAGCCGTTACACCTTCGCCTGGAGGAGGTGCTCCTAGTCACGTGGTACCAAAGATGTGAGCTTCCGAGCGGGCGCAGCTGCGATGCCGCTCTCCAGCAGGTCACGTGGCGTGACTGAGAGAGAGACGCAGGGACGAAAGAGCAGCAGCTCTGGCTGTAGCGTCGGAGCGGGCCGAAAGCCAACAGCGTTCTGTCATTTCTCTGGCTCGTGCCTCGAGACGTGCGTCTCTTTTGCCGAGAACGGCCGGACGCGCTTTGAGTTGGGCTTAAGCTCCTCCGGTTCAAGGTCATTGCGATGCGATGAATCACCTTGCGAGACAAGGAGTAGTAGAGCTTGCACTCTATATGTATTAAGGGGAAGCTGCAGTTCTTTGTAAACTCCGTGCAAACCACCCCAGGTTTTTCTGTCTGTGCCGGGTGCTGTTACTTTCTTGACATATAGGTCTCGGACAGATCGACGAGTAAACTATTTGTAGAATATCGGGCACCTTTAATTCGCCTGCAGTGGTAGAATATGGGGTGATGGTGGAAACATGTCTAAGATGGTGGAAAGCCGCGCTTCGAAGGCAAAATGGGCATCGGTGGGATGGAATCCTGTTGCGCATCCTTTCAGGGGGGCTGTCTGGGCATCGCCAGCCACGTGAAAACTCCCAGGAGCGCCCTGATCGAGAGAGAGGTCGGAAGTAATGGCGCAGAAACCGTCCTTCCCGAATGCATCTTTTAAAAATATTGGGGCAGCTACGCATTACTCGTGCGAAGACTGAGAAAACGGCGGAGCTGTTGCCCTCCCCTTCCTCCTCAGAGCACTTCTCTTTCTCTTAAATTCCATTCTCCATTCCTTGCTTTACTATATAACACATGGTTATGCTTTGCTTCACAGCCTATCCTCTTCCTTTCCCTTCTCATCTTTTCTCGCCTCTTAAAGTACCATACTATACAAGACTATCCTGCGCTTTACTTTGTGCCCTCCTCTTTTCCATATCTCACCATCTCGCCATCATTTCCTTTCTCCTCACCTCCACATCACTCCTTGCCCTCAACTTTCCTTTCCCACCCCTTGCTGTACCATACTACGCATGACAATGCTAAGCTAGGATGTGCTTGGCCCTTACCCGATGTCTTTGGCGCATACCCGCCGAGCTTTGTGCTGACATCAATGGCCTAACCTCCACCTTTATTAGTTCCGCAGTTCAAAAGACTTCTTCAGATGCTGCGATTGCAATGGCAAAAACTAGCAGTTGTTCCGTGTGCGAATACAACCGATGAGCGAAGCTCCTTAGAAATGGGACGCACGCGGCGTTCGGTGCACGCGGCGTTTCATTGTCCAGGCAACGGACCAACCACTGAGCGGACGACAGGGTGAAGCGATGGTTTCGCGCGTTAGGTGGTTTCAGGGGAGAGAGCAGAGAAGAAGAAAGAGGGAGGGGGTGAATAATCTGCCTCCATTTCGCATGCGTTCGTATTCTCGCGCTTTCCGCATCGTGCAGACGCCATCCGCGTTCCAGCGCTCATAAAGCTCATTTGTCCTCCCGCGTGAGGGGGAGACGCCACAGCTAGAACCGTGCCAGGGAGCTTCAACGGCGACGGCGTCGGCGGGGTGCCGGCCTAAGGAGCTTCGCTCCAAAAACCATTCCGTTCTATGGCTTCGTCCTTGACGCCAATGGCAGCTTGGTGTGAGAAAGACGCGATTTTATCGACCGGTATGGAACGGCTGGTCACTTGCGGTCGTGTAGCGTGAACACCCGTTATAATATTAAATGCGAAGCTGGGAAAGCTCCAGGTAAAACGACCGTCTGCAAAAACCTCCGTGCCGTTGCCCCTCAACAACCTAGCCACACCTGCGCACCACGTGGATTTAACATCGCCTGGGTGCAGCAGCCGCAGAGCCACGCCCACCGAACGATAGATTCCATGCAGAGACAGAACCTCGCACTGAGACCATGCGTTCGTAGCTCTCATTGCTGTACGAGAACGTGGTCGCTGGCGTAGGCCTGCCATTGCTTCTGGTCTTCTCGGAGCCGCCTTGCCTGTCCCGTTCACAGGTATTCTCTCGTTGTACGTACTCGCGGTCTTCGGCTGGCCGCCGTCGCTTCGCAGACATTTGTTGACCTAACTGTTGCCTTCACTTTTAGTAGACTAGTTGTGAGTACTCGGATTTACCCAATTTTTTTGGCACATAACCGCTTATGATGATGGTAGTGTTCTGATAGGCCGCACAGTGTCGCATATTGGTTTGATGACAGTATTTTTATTCATTTTTTGTGGACCAGTGGCGAGTACTGCGATTTACCCAATTTCTGTGGCGCATGCCCGTTTGTGATGATGACAGTTTTCATATAGGCCACATGGCACATACCCGTGGGTCACGCAAATTGAGGTGCTTAAGCTGCTTCACTGCTAAAATTAAAAGCGAGGCGGGATTCGAACCTGCGCGCCCACAGCCCGAACGCGAGCATCGTAACCAGTCGGCTATTCAGACATGCTGGCAGAGCATAGCATAGTCTTGTATAGTATAGCAAGGCTGTGAAAAAAGGAAGTGAAAGTGAGGAGATGAAGATGAAGAGGAGGGAAAGGAGGAGGGAAGAGAGCAATGCATAGTATTGATAGAACAAGAAAAAATACAGAGAAAAAGCAAGTCAGAAAACGAAAGAGAGGAAGAAACAGAGGGAAATAAAAAAATAAGAGGAGGAATGACGCGACAAAGCGAGAGAGAGAGAGAGAAAGAAAATAAAAAGAAAGAGAAAGGAAGTTAGAAACATCAATAAAGAGAGAGTGAGGGTGAAAAATAAAGAATATGTCAGAAAGGGAAGTGAGGGATTGGAGGAGAGACGTGAGAGTGAGTAGGAAGCAAAGGTGAAAGAGAGTGAGTAAAGCATAGCATAGACAGAATAAGCAAGACAGAAATAGAGAAACAAATCTAGAAAGAGAAAGAAAGAGGGAAGGCAATCGAAGCATGAGAGAGTAAGAAATGGTGAGGAAATAAGCTAGAACGAATAAGGAAGCACGCGAGAAAGACAGGGATAAAGAAATGAAATGAGAAGAACAATAGAACGGGAGATAGGAAGAAAACAGATAGAGAGGGAGAATGAAAAATTCCACGAACTCCGCTTCGCGGACAACGATAGAACAGAGCGTTACCTTAGTCAGGCTAACCCACTTCTATGTTCTGTAAGTCTTTCAGATAAGTTGTTTCACTGCTCTTCATTAAACACTCTTTGTTAAGCTTTCACTCTTAGAAATAATCGAGTACAAAGGGTGTCATTTTGCTACACAACTAGAACCGTCATCTACCCCGCGTACTTTCCTGGCGTTATCACCACCATCCCGGCACTTCCCGGTCACGAACGCCGCGGGCGTTATCGGTGTGACATAGTATTCTTGGTAGAAATGTGCCGAGAGCCGGGTTTTCAAGAGGGGAAACGTAAGCAAGCCAGATGCCGATTATTGTTGTGTAGCAGAAATACTCCCAAAATACTCGACTTTTTCTTAGAGTATTGAGGTGGTAGTATAGTATAGTATAGGCCAATATGATTTTATTGGAACTTGACGATACCCCTGTTATACGCAAGTTTACAAAGTAGCCTTCGCTTAAGATGCTCCGATTAGGTGCATCACTACTCTTCATTAAACGCTCTTTGTTAAGCTTTGAGGTGGTAGTCTGGCCACCACCTTCTATAACCACAAAGTATTGCGTGATGGTGGTGGGACTTTAGTAACGCCCACTCCATTTCTTGGTCTAACTGTTGCCTTTCTCTTCAGTGAATGCTGTCTGTAGTGGGATTTACCCAATTTCTGTGGCACATACGCGTTTATGATGATGATAGCTTTATGATAGGTGGCACAGATTTCTGGGGCACAAACCGGTTTGTTGGGGTAACCGTTGCCTTAATTTTTAGTGGACCAGTAGTGACTAGTGGGATTTACCCAATGCTTGTGGCGCATACCCGTTTACGGTGCCAACAAGCATTACCGTGGATCCCGGAGATGAAAGGTTCGAAGAAGAATACCTTCGCTTATAGAAATAGAAACAAGGATTGAAAAAAAGACAGAAAAAAAACACAAAAACAGCCAGAAAGAATGGAAGAGAGGAAGAGAAAACTAAAGAGAAACAAAGAATGCCGCCAAGCTCCGCACTTTCTTCAGGCTTGGCACCACTAGCGCGAAGATGTCTGAATCCTCAAAAGTACCCGTAGGCTCGTATAATGTAAAACGCGCAATGTGTGTAAGTGCTTGGAAAAAAATACCCATTTCACATAAAAACGAATGAACACAAAGTTAACTCATGTGTGCGCAATGAAGAAAATCGCATATGCCCGATGCAGATATCATCTAGCATTGATGATGATGTGTGGTGTATTGTCGCGCAAGGGCCATATGAAAGCCAGAGAGCGCCAGCTCATTGCACAAGATATGTGAACACTGATAATGGTAAGTGGCTGTATAAGGGCCTTAAAATTCCTCGCGCTAAGGCGGGTAAAACATAGTATTAAAATCATAAAAGTGACGTGAAATGTGTGGCGAGAATGAATGGCAAAAGGTGACAATGAAACCATGATGGAGATATATGGCATTAGCACAAGTGCCTCGTCAACGCCTTTGCGTTTAAGGGTCGCGAGGCGGGTGCTTTGTTTAATGCAACCACTGCAGCAGCGACCTCTCTTGAGAGGTCGTGCAACGGAATGCCTGGTTACATCACATGAAAAGTACTTACGTCTCTTGAAAATGCCAACAATGATTGATGTTTGAAAAGCCGATCCCTGCCGATGAACATTGATGGGTGTAAATGGTATTTGCTGACTGTAGGGTAATCGAAAGTGGTGTTTTCCAAGCGCGTTTAATTCATTACACTGGATTAAAATGTGAAGCATGGTTAGTGCTTCACATTTTTATCACTCAAGATCTGAATACACTCGCGTGTTGTAACTGCTGAGCGCGATAAAGGCGTACTTCTTATGCCAGAATTCAACAAACGCCTAGAAATGGAAGAACATGATCACAAGTACAAGCTTTTATTTCCTCTATTCACGCGTCGCAACTCAGACCACATACCGGATACGGAGCATCTCCCACTTTCATCGCTAGAAGGACCTGCGCAATCTCGAAAGCTCGTTGCTATTTCTACGGGTCCCAATGAAATTTGCGGCGATTTTGTGAACGGAGCGAAAAATCCTGACATGTTGGCAACGCTGAGCTGACCTTAGCAGCGAAAGGGGTCACCTTTTTTTTCAGGCAGAAATTCAGTAAATTTCTTTGATTTTTCTCAAGACAGCTTTCATAAGGCACTTTCTTGTGAAACACAACTAGCAATTTTCCTTCATGATTTTCATGTTAATCTTGATAACGTTCAAACAGATGTGACCTTTCTAGACTACTGAAAAGCTTTTGTCACAGTCCCTCATATCCGTTTACTATTGAAATATTGCCTGTTGAACTTAGATACTCACGTAACACAATGAAAAAATTGGCCGCCAAGGGGACGTCAAAGACTTGAAAAATTACAGGCCGATCAGCTTACTGTCCGTTGTCTACAAGCTATTTACAAAAAATAATTGCTAATATAATTAATACAACATTAGAGTTCAATCAACGAAAGCACCAAACGTGGTTTCGTACAGGCTAGCCAACAATAGACCATATTCATACTATTAATCAGGTGATAGAGAAATGTGCAGAATACGACCAACCCCTATACATCGCTTTCATAGATTACGAGAAGGCATTTGATTCGGTGGATACATCAGCAGTCATGCAGGCACGATTTGCCGCGATTTTGTGAACGGAGCGAAAAATCCTGACATGTTGGCAACGCTGAGCTGACCTTAGCAGCGAAAGGGGTCACCTTTTTTTTTGAGGCAGAAATTCAGTAAATTTCTTTGATTTTTCTCAAGACAGCTTTCATAAGGCACTTTCTTGTGAAACACAACTAGCAATTTTCCTTCATGATTTTCATGTTAATCTTGATAACAACGTTCAAACAGATGTGACCTTTCTAGACTACTGAAAAGCTTTTGTCACAGTCCCTCATATCCGTTTACTATTGAAATATTGCCTGTTGAACTTAGATACTCACGTAACACAATGAAAAAATTGGCCGCGTATCTGCGTGCTTCGCTGCAAATGTCGTCGAAAGACGATAGTCGTGTGCCGGCCATACTACAGTGAAATCTCGGTGATACGATCACAGCTCATACGAATTTCGGGTTGATACGAATTTTTCTTTGGTCCCGGCCAAGGCCTATTGGCCTGCAATGTAATGGAGTACGGTTGTTCCGAACAGATTCTCGCCCCGCGACGTTTCATACGAACGTACGCTACCGCCAATGTACTAAGAGATGCTGTCTGCGCTGTCGCGGAAGACGCGCCAAGCACGTGCGAGCGCGGTAACGCAAGCGCGGGCATGCGCGCCGCACCGCCAAATCGTCAGAATCACGGCGTAAGAAAAATACTTTTCTTAGGGTCAGAATAAACCTTCAGAGACGCGTCACAACTTCCGAGATTGCGCGCGCGAACCTTTGAGGCTCTAATGTGCCTCCGTGTGCCTTCGCGTTTAGATTACGGAGGGCATTGGCGCCGTGATTTTTTTTCTAACGCGTCAATGCGGGCTGCTGTCGTCGTATTGTGTTTACACGTGCCTGCCTTCTGCATCAGACATCCCCTGAAAGGTGGACGAGGACCGAAAGAAGGCGAGGACGGTCTTGGCGAAGAAGTCGGGCCTCACGCCTCACACGTCAACATGCGCGACTGTTAAGGTCGAACTTGTGCGGGCACGGCCGTAAATCTCCCAAAAAACATCCCCAACACCTCCGCGATAACAAAATCATAACATAAGACCATGGTTCTGAAATTTTTTTGCCTTGATCAATCGCGTCAAAGCGCTTCTTCCGTAACTTTCACCGCAGTACTGCGGTGTCATGCGAAAAAGCATACTAAAATCTGGAAGGGGCTACTGCTGTCGCGGGTCACAACGCACCTGGCACACGCGTGTACGGCCCGTATATTTACGAGTGCTGGTATGATTGCCGACATATAAAAACTTGACTGACAATCATTCAGAGTTCTTCCTGACGTTGCTGCGGCCCTGAAAAACAATAAATGAACATGTACACCAGCTTTCTTTTGTCGCATGCTAACCTTACATGCTTTCTGGTGATACGAATTTCGGATGATACGAATATTTTTGGTGGTCCCATGAGATTCGTATTACCGAGGTATCACTGTACTATGTTTTGCCTTGCCTCAGACAGCGCCTACTCAACGTTGATTCGGCCGCACCTGGCTGGCATTGATAAAGTAGAGGCGCTGCGCGAGATATAGACGCCATCGAAAAACATGAGCTTGTGCTGAATCAAGGGCCAGTGCCAGCGGCAGCACCTTCTCGTCGGCACATGGCTTTTTTCGTGCAGAGCGTCGCAGCTCGTGCACAGCGTCGCATTTTCAGCGCAGCCTAAAAAACACTAGGGTCTTTAGAATTACGCATCTATGTATTTTCTAATAAAGAAACACACGTCCTGATACTTATATATTAATGTCGCGCCTCAGATATGCGCGGTATTTGATTTTTAATCGAAAATGTTCACAAGTATGAACGCAAACACCAGTTCAAGATGGCTGGGTGTTCAGAAAGTGGTTAAACTTTGGCCGAGTGGCTGAATCAGGGGACGTCGGACAGACAGACAGCCAGACCACAATTTCTGCGATGAAGTATCCCAATGAAGACTATCGTCTTGAAAAAAATTACACCATCTCCCGCTAAAGGGAACCATGTGTAGATGCGAAGCAAATTACGTCCATCTCCCGCAGTGGGAGTGTGGACGCTGCGGGCAGGGATGCCTAGAGGAGAGAGGTGGGAGCGTAGGAGGAGAGAGAGAAGGGGAGGCGCATGCGCAGTGAGGGTGTGGTTTCCGCGGGGAGGGATGCCTAGAGGAGAGAGAGAGGGGGAGAGGAGGTTTTTTATTTTATTTTTTTGAAAGGGTTTGCGCATGCGCAGTAAGGGTGGTCACGCCGCACACCACCACCACCACCGAATTACGTTTCGCCATAAGATGCTTCACATCTAAAATCACAGCATATCCACGAAGTGAATGATGGTGAGTGGGCGAAGCTCGGAGGGATCATTCGGGTAACCGTGAATCCCCCCGTACATTGCCCATTCGATCATGCAAAGACGTGACAACACGTGTCACGTCTTTGCATGATCCTGGGTGTTCGATCGTGAGCTGGGCACGAGCGTCGCCGACTTGTGTTCCGGGCGCTCCCCAGCCTCAGCGACAACGCCAGTTCGTGCTCCACGACAGAGGAAGACGATGCCACCTACTCAGACGCCGAAGTACACACCAGTGCTCGACGCAACGCCTCGCCTCCGCATGCATCGCCACAGAACGCTGCTGTGAGTTGTGAAAGCCACATGTCCTTGGCTATGGGTTGTGCCGCTAAGAGTACTGGAGCCGCCGCATGCTCCGCAGACAGCGGCTGCCCTGGTTTTGCATGCGACTCACACGAGAGCACTGTGGAGCTGACTACCTCCGCTCTGGTGAAGTGCTCAACGGTGAGTTGAGCACGATGGAGTCCACCTCCGGTGCTCGACTCCAAGTACCGCGTCGGCCCGACGATCCCTATTATAACAGCGCCATCTATCCTCTTTAATCGTCAACTTTACGAAAACCACTGACACCATCTAGTGATATTATTTCCAAGGACATATACACACAACGCCATCAAGTGAGCAATTCTTAAAACTAACTAAAAGTGGCTACTACAACATACTATTACAGAGGAGGGAACGACCCACACCTTAAGGAGCTTCACCCCTAATAATTGAAGGACACTTTGTACATTCCAAAGTGTGTTTGGCGAAAGCGTGTGGCCATTCCATTGACTATGCCATGTCTTTTTTCTTTTACACTCTCACTGGGATCAAACCGAATGTGTGCGTGTTTTGTTTTTTAAATTTTTTTCGCGAATCGCAACGAGAAGCGACTCACGCGAGACTAATCTTCCTCTGTTCGCATGATTTTCTCGCGCTTTGTGCATCGCGCAAACGCCGTCCGCGTTCCAGCGCTAAAATTGACGGAACCTTTGTAAATTCGAAATTTTATTCCGTGGACGCATGTGTCCATTGAGACGGCGTCGGTCAGAATGATTGCAAGGGCTGGGCACAGCGACGCTACGCAAGCAAAGCGCGAGCGCTGTAGAGTCCGACGCGACCGCCATCCGTTTGCGCACCCCGGCGGCCACCTGATTCCGTGCCAGAGCTCGGATGGACAGACGGACGGACAGACCCACGGACGGACGGAAAGCGGACGGACAGACGGGCAGACAGACAGACGGGCAGACAGACAGACGGACGGACGGACGGACGGAAAGCGGACGGACAGACGGACGGACGGACAGACGGACAGACAGCGGACACCGGACGGACACCGGACGGACGTGAGCATAAGACATTAAAGACTTCCGCCTTAAAGTTACACCATCTCCCGCTAAAGGGAACCATGTGTAGATGCGAAGCAGCGGGCGCTAACGCTTACAATGGCGGCGGCGTTGATGCTGGCGCTCATCGCAGCGTTGCGCAGGAGAGAAATCTAGGGAGGCGCAATCACGCAGTGGTGGACCGGTGTTTCCTACTGGAACATGCCAATCACTGCTAATGGGCAATGAGAGACAGAAGACTCGGACTGGACACAGAGACCCGCAGTCCGCTTTTTGTTAACGCGCACGCTGCGAATTTTTATCGTTCGACAACGCACAGGACAAATCTCCCACCGGCACTACCTTGCAGGTCAAGATCCAGTGCCTATATATACGGGGTGGCCAGTGAACGGTTGTGCAGCGTGAGCAGTCGGTGTTTTCAATCAAGAAACTCGCTAGCAGACGCTGCCTGCGTCGGCGTTGCGATACTAGAGAGGGGGAGAGTAGGAGAGGAGGGAGGGCGGAGGGGACGCGCATGCGCATTGGAGGTGTAAACGCCGCGGGAGGGATGCCTAGAGGAGAGAGAGAGAGGGAGGGTACGCGCATGCGCATTGGGGGGTGTGGTTGCCGCGGGAAGGGATGCCTAGAGGGAGAGAGATGGAGGAGGGGACGGGCATGCGCAGTGAGGGTGTGGACGCCGCGGGAAGGGATGCCTGGAGGAGATTGAGGGGGAAGAGTACGAGAAGGGAGAGAAAGGGGCAGGGGACGCGCATGCGCAATGGGGGGGTGTAAACGCCGCGGGAGGGATGCCTAGAGGAGAGAGGGGGGGGAGCGTAGGAGAGGAGGTTCGTAGGGAGGGTTTGCGCATGCGCAGTAAAGGTGGTCAGGACGCACACCACCACCACTACCACCGGACGAACGGACGGACGCCGGACGGACGTGAGCCTGAGACATTAAAGGCTTTCGCCTTAAAAAAGAAGTCCTAACTTGCCCAAAAAAATGTGCCCTCCTAACTAACCGTTCTCAGTTTGTCCTTGTAAATAAGCACTAGTGCAAGCCCCTTTCCGTCAATTGAGGCGTTCCGCAAGGCTGACTCTTAGGAACACTTCTTTTTCTAATATATATTAACGATCTACCACAGCATGTATCTTGTCCTATTCGTATATATGCTGACGATTGTGTTATTTGGCATACTGTCACTAACATTTCAGACCAAGAATTTCTGCAGAACGGCCTTGATGACGTGCATAGCTGGTGCAATCTTTGGCAAATGGCTCTAAACCCTAAAAAGTGTTAATTTCTTTCAGTTTCCCGCTGACGAAATCCATTCCTTGCTACTTACATAATGGCAGACATCCCCGTTGGATCAATTCTAACGTACAAGTATTTAGGCGTAACTCTATCCCACAGCCTTTCCTGGATTGTGCGTGCGACTAATGTCATTTCGTCAGCAAACAAGACTTTAGGATGTGTGAAACGTCACCTCCGTCATGCGCAGCAGCAAGTCAAATTTGTCGCGTAGAAATCATTTATCAGACCACAACTCGAATATGCCGCTGCCATCTGGAACCCTCCTCAAATATATATCATCAACGCACTTGAATCAGGTCAGTATCATGCCACAACATTCATCCAGTCTTCGTATTCATATGACGTTAGAGTTTCCCTCTTAAATGTAGAATCATGCTTGTCATTCCACGATTTTCGTCGTCCTGCTGCCACGCTGTGTCTTTTTCACAAATTCCATTTGAGCTCGCTAAAACGCCCACTTTTCATCACCCCATCATCCTCACGCACGCCTTAGCGCACTGGCCATCAACTGCAAGTAACCCGTTCTCGAACCCGAACCGTCACATTTCAAGCCCCCATTTTTTTCCTCGAGCTGCCAGAGACTGGAACGATCTGCCTGACCGTGGTGCTACCGCATAATGTCATTCCAAATTTCTGGACACGTTGCAAACCTGTATCACATCATAACACTTGCTTTTATTTTATGAATATGGCAACGATCGCTTATGTAATACCCCAAACGGGGTCCTTAAGGTAATAAAATGAGTAGAAAGACAATTCCCCTTACGCCACATCGACAACAACAATGCAAAAAATCACGCAATTAGCAACGACGTTGTGATGACGTTACATCACATCACGTTGTGATGACGTTACGTAACATGATGATGTCATCACAAGACCTCGTCACATGACATCGCCGCTTGGTCTAAAGCGGGCCCATGCAGGAGGCATCGCAAGAACATGTGACGTGAAAAAAGAACTTGCCATGCGTGCGCGGACGCATTTCAAAAGCACGTTAGGTGCAGAAAGCTTTCAGAATAGTCCATACATAGGACTACGAAAACGAAGGTGATGGCTGTTTGCCTTTGAGTTGACCTAGGCACATGCAAAGGAACCACGTGTCTTTTTTTTCACTGGCGGCGAAATTCGCCTTGTTTAGGCGTGATGTGAAACGACCTTAAGACTATTTGTTTTCTAGCGTACAGCAAAGGCCTTCCTCAAAATGTGATCTTTTAGAAACCCGTCCAATTAACAAGAGTAAAGAGGAAAATAAGCAGGAAATACGTCACTTAGCTCCGAATGAGATTTCGCTGTACGTAAATTACAACAGTGCACGTTGCATCTGCTGTCGTCTTTTATTTTTTTCTCTTCTTACGTACTCCGCTACAAAATATTGTAAAACATAACTAGAGTAAGACAAATGGTGGTTTCGGTTACATATCGCGAAAGTATATACGGTATGAGCAGCATCACAAATACCTGTGTTGTCGAAGCAGCAGATGGACGAGCAGCGAAGCGCGAAGCATGTCCCTCATTTCTGGTTCCTGTTCGGGACGCTGGTAGCCCTCGAGCGAAATCTCGCCCCACTTGTACTCGCGAATTTCGACGCAGTTCCTGGCAAGGATGCGGTTCCACAGGTCGAACTCGGACACAATCCAGCATCGCTTCTCGCCGGGCTCCCACGTGCAGGAGCGTTCGAAACCCAAATTGCCGTCAGCACTTCCGCAGCCGTCGGTGTCCACACCGTCGCTCACTGCACTCGCGCAGGCACCTGGAAGGGTTCATATAACAATTGTTAGGGCTTTACGCCCTAACACCACGCTATGATTATGAGAGACGCTGTAATGAATGACTATGGATATTGCGGCAACCTGCGGTTCCATATCGTGCGCGTAAAGCAAAGCAGACAGGCCTCTAGCATTTTACCTCCTGCGAAAGGCGGCCGCCGTAGCCGCGATTCGATCTAGGGGCGTTAGAATCAGCAGTAGAGCACTGTTACCACTAGACCACCGCGGTTGGTTTAGAAAAGTAGGCGAAGTTGGGATTTGTACATAACGAATAAAGTTTCTCAGGAAGCTATCTAGGAAAGCTATCTAGGCAAGCTATCTAGGAAGCTATCTAGGCAATCCCGGAGCATATTGGGACGGCGAAAATAAGTGCATGTTTTTTGTTTTCCTATCGTAAGAGCCACGGAAGAGTCGGATAAAATTTCTTTCACGAATAATGTTTCAAACAATGCTGAATCCAGCGCGTTTAGTTGAAGATGTGACAACTAGTCAGGGAGGTTATGCATAGCAGTCTCCGAAAGACAATCTAGAAGCGTCAAGCACCGAAAATGTATGAAGGTAAAAGCAATTTACGTAAGTCAGTGAGCTGGCTTAAATAAAAATAAAAGGTACTCTGAACAGTGCTAGCTGAAAGTAAACATTGAACTGCACACGAATTACTGTTAGATAACTGTCCCCGTACTGTTAGACAACTGTCCTAAAGGTCCTTTAGCGATGGGCTCGTGGTATGGTAACACACTAGAAAAGAAGACGCATAGAGCACAGTTTTACAGGACGAGCGCTTATCCTGTCAAAGACGTCATGGGTATTTTTTGTAGCCTGTGTTACATTACCACAAGCGAATCATTAAGCCATCATAAACAAACTATCCTCAATTATAGCGCTACCGCCTCAAAGGTCAACTGCTAACCGGGAAGGCTTCTCGAGGAAAGAAAATTTGCCGGAAAATAAGAATTTGTGGAGCGCATACGACTGTAATTTGCAAACATTGACCGACAGAACAATTATGTCACTAAATAATAAAATTAATCGTAGCATTTTTCCGTTAGTACAATTTGGAGTGGAAACTGGTAGTATAATAAGAAAACTCGAAATTAAGTAAAAAATGGTGCAGGGTTCTACTGAACGCGAAGTGATGAGCAACATGCGAGAAAAAACAGCAGCAGAGGGGGGCGAGATAACAAAGAGGCATAGCTGGTGTTCTGTTGCCCATTGAAAAATAGGCGAGCCTGGGCAGCGCACGTATAATGAATAGGAAAGAAAACCGCCGATCACTAAAAAGAACGCAATGGCTACTATGAGATGGGCGTCGCAATCCAACGTCACAGTGGTTGGAGGGGGAGTGATGAAACGAAGTGTGTAAGAGCGTCAAGTCTGGCTAGTAACGGCAACGGTAAAAACGCGGACAAAGAGAGGCACGCACAGTAGATAAACGCAGCGCGAGATATGAACAAAACGTTTATTTTGCACGTGTGTGGCTATTTATGCTGAATTATTGACAAAAACAAACGAACACCAAACTTGCGGATTGATTCTTCTTGTGTTTCTACAGGTCAAGCATATTCATCTGATGTCTCCCTCGGTGGTACAGTGCTTACGGCGGTTGGCAGCTGACCCGAATGTCACGCGTTCGATCTCAGCTGCGACAGTCGCATTTCGATGGAAGCGAAATGCTAGAGGCCCGTGTACTGTGCGACGCGAGGGCATGTTAAAGAACACGAGATGGTCGAAATTTCCGGAGCTCTCCAATATGGCGTCCCTCATAATGATAGTTGTTTTCTTGACGCGAAACCCGTGATATTGTTATTTTTATCTAACAAGGTCAGCTCTTTTTTACACAGTGGTACTGATGAGCCCCCTAACGAATTTCGACCGGCACGTAATAAGGCGGTGGCATCGATTTTTCGCGTAAGAGTTGACCAACATTGGGATAAAATCTTCCATCTATCGAAAATAGGCCTTCGTCCATGGTCGCGACAGTGCGCACCAGGATTACATTAAATTGAGCTGTTCACAGCATAGTGTTGTCTCAGCCGATCATCGATGCACAGCTCACATTGGCCCATATAAGCCTTACCACACCTGATAAGTATCCGGTATATGACACACACGGCAGATTCCGCGAAGAGTTGTGTGTATTTAGTCTTGCGCATGACTTTTTAATTGAAGACAGCGGTTCTTTGTTTGCACAGTGGGAAAAGCGTCATGGGCGCAGAAAACACATTTGTGCCCTGGCCAGCCATCTTAATGTAGAGAGAAATTCCATGGGTATATGAAATAACTACCCTCTTATTCATTTCACGACTTCGCGCTTTGATATCCCGTGTTCGTACGTGACGAGCCTTTTTGCTCACTTTAAGTCGTGCTGTCACAAAGTGCTCAGTAATTTCTTGATGCTGATCAGGGGGTCGAAAGCCCGCTTAAAAAAAATGTCTTGGTTCAACTGTTATCGCACAATTGGTATATCAGTGCGTTATTCATGATATGCTCCGTTATCTTACAGTATGCACATATAATGATATCGGTGTGCTATCGTCTATTAGCTGTTGGTTTGTTTTTTTTAAAAGCAGCAGCACCTCTGTTTCCAAGGATCAGGGGAAAGCTTCTGTAATACAGGAGATACATGAGCAACAGCACGTTTAGGAAACGTGTATGAACTTTTGTCTGAGCCATGTCACCTTTTAACGTCAAATTACAGATGAAGATTAAAAACGCCGGTTTCTAAGGAAGTTATGTCGTACATCTGCGTTGTTTTTTATTGGTAGTGTAGTGAAGAAGAGCGGCTTCAGCGGCATTGCTCTTCGTCTCAGCGGCATCGCCATAGGCATGAGGTCGTGGTTACTGCGCTTGGCCGAACACTGCTGACCGCCGCCCGTTCTTCCGCATTCTGTGCTAATGAACCTCTTAGCAAGTGGTGGAGACTGCTCGGTTTCGATTGCCCTGGAACTTGGGAATCGCCAAACGCCGAAAATGCCAAACGACGAAAGCACCGCCCTTCCAACTTTTCCAACGGCACCGCCCACCCTACTCTGCGCCGGTTCGCTGCGTCTGCGAGATCAGTTTACTCCCTGGGCTGCCTGGTGTGGATCAATAATTGCAGAATTTACGACGTTTATTTGACATCAAGTTTTGTTTGCGCGTTTCCACTGTCCTGAAAGTACGTCTTAGACAACGGATTTGTTTCATTATAGCGCATTTTTAGACAGGTTTCTAGGGGCATATTATGTCTAACTTTTAATTGAGTCTTTCGCTTAGTCGTTTTTATAGCTATAAAGGCACAAAGTTTTTTTTTTTTAAGGATAACGGCTGGTTTACAGTTTCAGGTTCCATTTTTTCAGTTTCTGACTTAAAAGCGCCAAGACACGGACACCCACCAAATTGCGATTTTCAGCGAAAAATAGTAGTAGGGGGGTCTATTGTGCCTGTACATGTATGAAAAATGGACTTTAAAGGAATGTTTTATTGCAAAATGAGCCCTAGAAGCCACCGGCTATAAACGTCGCCCTCCGCCGGTGACCGCCATGTTGCCATGGCATGTGTGACGTCATCTGCTTCAAGGAGTGGAGCCATCGCTTTCTACCTAAGTTTCAGCCTCTGCGAATCGTTCAATTTTAAGAGTCAAGCTGAAATAGCTCCCTTGTACACGCATCTGACGACGAAATAATATCTTAAGAGGGTGTTGAGGCGAGCTCGTTGGTATAGATCCATAAGAATACGCAGCGCTAAAAGGACAACACACAGGTCAGCACCCGTCCTTGTTTTCGCCGTGTGTTGTGTCGTTTTAGCGCTGCGTATTTTTACGGAAATAATATCCTTCGCCGGAATACAGACACTCGCCAAGCAAGCGGCTTGTTACGTCACGGCTCGCGAGTGCGCCAGTGCTGTCAGACTCTCGGGCTGCTCGCGTGTTTAAAAATATATTCATTATAAATTAAGTGCTCGACCAAATGCGCTGAAATTTGCCAGCTTGTTTGCGAACATCCAAGGATTAACCCACAACACAGATTATGATCGAGAACTGGTTGTCATGGCCCCCTTTAAATCAAGAACACCCGATGGCTTATTAAAATAATAACTCAGCAATGATTGAGAAAAGACTTTCGTTGCTCGCCTTGCTATAGTTTTTAACAGACATACTAGTCGCTGGACCAACTTGCGCTACGCGGCTACCTAAACGACAAAAAAATTAATAGAACAATATCTCGGTGAAATACCGCTTTGGCGATGAATATTTCTGATGTTAAAAAGCGGGACATCAAACCAAGCTGAAACACCGGACATGATGATCCTCAGATGCACGTTGGTTCCTTCACTGGCTTGTGTCAACGAGTAGCAAATATTACGTTAAAAAATGTGAACAGACAACTTCACTGTTTCTGACTGCTATACTACCCCAGTCTTACCGTGGCATATTAAAATCTACAGTTAGTATGGACTTAGCTTGCTCAACAGACAGCTGAGAAGAAAGTGTTGTGATTGTAAAGTAATCATTACGGACACGCAAACGCCTGTAAGCACCACCATTGAATACGGGAATATTAATATTAGGAACCATATACACAACATATTGTGGTGGACAGCAATGTTATCTGCTTTTTTGTAAAGACAGCTTTTGTTTAAGGGCAATGCCGTATTTTGTTTGCTATATTTCTTGCACTGAAGCAGAATAATTTAGATGGCTCTTATACATGCTGTGACGCGTGAGAAAAACGTACCTTCGGAGTGAGCGTGTTTCAAAGCTATGCTATTATTGCCGTTGTATTCCGCGCAAAGAAGTCGCCGATGCTTTTAAGCTCGTCCTAGTCTGCAATCACATCTTCTGAAACACAGTAACGTGGCAGGCGGTCCTTACCGGACGTGCCACCATATTTTTTGGAAGCTCGTGAGGAAGGTGTGGGAGGCGTAGACGAGGACTTGGGCCTTCTAGTATCCAAAGAACGGCGGAATTCTTTGAAGATGGCGGTGACATCGTTGACGCTGGGCTTGCTGATGGCGCACAGGCTCTGCAGCAGGGTCATGTAGTCCGGAGTCAAGACACTGATACTTGACCTCTGCTTCAATGATGACACCATGTCTGTGAAAAAAGAAACAAAGCAAAGGATCAGGACTCCATAAGCTGGCAGTAAAGAAACAACACAAGGAAGCTAATGTAATCAGCTAAATAATGCAAGCCTTCGCTGACTTCGATAAGCAACTGTGTCACGTTGCGTGAGAGCCAGCTGATGAAGACTAAACTGATGGCATACCTGTGTTACCGCCTGGTGTATTTTCTGACATGACTCTCATTGCGCACTTCGAAGTTCCCGCTCTCTCTCTCTCTCACACACACACACAAGCGCGCACGCACGCACCCCCCCCCCACACACACACGCACACACACACACACAGCAACCTTGTGTAACTTTGCAGAAAGGGAGCACGCACAACCTCGAGCAAAGCTGTTTCTTTGGAGCATTTTAAGAAAACTTTCGGTGCCAGTATACCAGCGGTCTGATGTTAAATTTTATGGTTTTCTTAAAAGTCAGCACTAGGAAGAATATGAAAGCCACCTTTGCAGATAACTTACGTATTCAGAGGGACACGAAGTCAGACAAGAATTATCATCCTCAGCCACCTAGTTAACTTAGACTTGATAAGCCGGTAATAAGAGGGTAACCGTTATCATCTTGGCCGATGCCTTCGACCCGTTTTCAGATTAAGCTTTGTGCCAGTGTTCACTGTCTTGCATGCGTAATCATGCAAACGGCCATTAAACTTTGCAGCGGGATATCTCGGAGCACAGAAAAGTTACAAGAATTCTTCCAAGTGGAACTGTGTAGAAACACGACTGCTTCCAACTTTTAAAGGCAAACATGCCCGTTTGCTGCTGTCACTAAAAAGTTCATTATGAAATCTTAGTTATTTGAGCAGCTGACAGTGATAATTATTGTCCGACTTTGTGTCCCTTTGGGTGCATAACTCATCTTCAAAGGTAGTTTTTACGTACCTCCCAAAGCTCAATTCTCAGAAAACCATTAAGCTTAATTTTGAACAGGCTATATAGGCGACAGTTTTAAAGGCTGCCAACCAACAGCTGTCTGAAGCATTTCAGAATTTGTTCAAAAACGCGTTACACTACAGCCGAACTTTACGATAAATGACGCACATGTAATGTTTTCGTCAATGTAAACCTTTAATGTTTTAATGCAGTAAAGCTTCCACAGTAAGTACCACCGAATCATATCGAATAAATAATTTTTGTGATGTCGAATCTTTTTAGCACCGCGGGAACAAAACCATAGTATGACTATAGTGTGGCAGAACGGCCCGCTAAAGCTATGGCTCGCCGCAGTGGCGGATGGCGTATAGAAGTAGTACAAACAGAAAATGTTAAAGTGCACCTTTTCAAAGGAAAAAAAAGTGGAAATTTAGGGGCTTGTTTTTCTCTGTTAGGCACAATAATGATGAGAACTATTCAGAGCATTATTGTCTGTTAGCTGTCATTGATATTTTTAAAAGGAAATTTCGGATGCAAACATTCAAGTGGTTTAAGGAACTCTGGAAAACCCGCGAACCATCAATACTTCTTTATCGTTGCGTGTACACTCAATGTTTACGGACCATGAAAGCACGTGTGCAACAGCCCCTTCACGACATTCCCGCTAAGTCTCTGACGGCGGACAGCACCGCTACACTCCCTTAAATTATGAGCAGGCTGATTTCACACTGGCCACAAATATTTCTTATCTTTCTCTTTTGAACGCGAGGCGCTCCTCGGCAGCCATGGCTGCGCGCTTCGGCCTAGAGCGCCCATGTATGTCAGTGTAATACCCTTGTTACACAGGCAGCCTAAACCGCGGTTAACGTAACCGCGGTTACGTCAACCGCGGTTCGCTTATGTTACATGGTACGCGAAACCACGGTTATGCCGCTAACCGCGGTTGCAGGACACCGAGCTCGGCAACCTCGGTTAGGTAGTTAACCGAGGAAATAGCGGCGGCCATGAGCGATAAGTGCATGCCGGCGAGTGTGCGTGAAAAACGGATGAACTGGGCGGCACGAACCACGGACAGCCTGATAAGGCTATGGGAAAATCGTTTGCGTGATCTGCGGAGCACGTCACGCAATGCAAAGGTGTACGCGGCAATAACAGCCGAGTTGAAAGCCGAACTGCAGCCTGAAGTAGAGCAGTTCACGCCAAATCAATGAGGTTTTGCCGTGAAATGCATATATTGGCATAATTGTATGTTGGACGAACATTATGCAAGAAATAAGTCACATATTTGTGCACAGAACGGCGATCTGCTGATTAGTACGTCAGTTAGACTGTTGTAGGCCAAGTGGTGTTGGCCGCCTTAACCGAGCACGATTTCGCGCTGTGTAACATCGGGGAACCGTGGTTGGCGCTAACCGCTGTTCCACGCGGTTAACCGTGGTTGGTCGTAAGCGCGGTGAACTTGCCTGTGTAACATGGGTATAACTGTGACTGGATGCAACCGCTCGCACAAACTGATATCTGCAAAACGGCACATCGGACCAGCCGTTCTGGGATTCCTGTGATTATGCTATAAAGGCGAAATGCTGTAGTGGCTTTTCTGCAGGTGGGGATTTTGCGCGGAAAAAACGAAGTAACACTGGGCTGCGTGGCAGTAGCGAACTGATAAGCCAGGGACTAAGACGACGACCCATTTCTGGCCTAGCGGAGCAGTCGGCATTAGGCGGCACGCCACTACGTGGCGCGGACAGGCAGCTAAGCATTCGTTCGCGTGGTTCTCAAAACATTAGCGTTCGACTGACTGCTCAGGATTGAAACGTAACGATTTAGGGCTAAGTGATGACCATGCTTTCACTTCCACCCTCTTTGTTTTATATCGGCGCAATTTCAGCACTAACACTTACATCAGAGCCAACATCACATTTAGCCACAGAGTTTCGTAACAGTATACTAGAGGGAAATCCGGCGCTAGCGTCTACAGGGAACAAGAACACATGACACTTCAGCCAGCATGGAAATGATGGGTAATGCATGGATTTGCCTAAGCCATGTTATTTCGGCTCCGTACGGCTCCGTGTAGCCTGCGGCCGCTCTGTCGAAAGTTCAGCAGTACCACTTCACCACCTTGGCCAGTTTAGGATGAGCAATTCAAATAAGCTCACGAGGTTTACAGCAGGCCATCATGTTATTCGGAATCGAAGGGAAAAGCACCGCAATAAATAGTCACAAGTGTGTTCCAAGCCGAAAGGACGAACAATAGGCAAATGCAGGTACTGACCATCGTAGCCGTAGTGGTTGTACGACTGCAGCATGATAGTTCCCTCTTGCAAATATTGTGTGAAACTGTGGGCTTTTAACGACACAGTTGGTAGAGACATGACACCGCTATTTCGAGCAGTTGCGCATAAAACGTCTACTAAAACTTTTGATGTCGCGTTTCAAACCGCGAGCACTGGAAATGGGGAATGGCGCTCGTCCTATCTAGTTCACGAAGTTTTATTGCGACTAGATTTTGTTCCGTCAGGAGAGTGCGGCGTTCCTCAGTAAGCGGGTAAAATGCTTCAGAACATTTTGCCTGACTAATTTGATCTAAATGCCGTAATTCATCCACACTGCTTGTACTTGGCTTTTGCATCACCCATAGCATCTCGTTTGATTCACCAAACATAAGCAAACAGGCTCTGGGATCCGCCCTTACGTCTGCGCGCAATAAACGCATGACGCTACGCGGCGTCCAGAGTTCTAGACGTTTCGAGAATGCGCGCTTTTACCGCCCTAATGTTTCTCTGCGTCGCAAGGAGAATTAAACAAGTGTCCACGTCGGACGTGAAAACACTCCCTTGCTCACTTCTGACTTTGTGTTCCTTTCATCGCAAGAAATTTCTCTAACATTTTAGCAGTTTCGACATGAGTTTGCTCTTTTAGGCCTTCCTCGGGCACAGAGCAGGAGGACTCACCGCTCACGGGATTATTTTTTTCTTGCGATGAAGCCGATTAGTTGTAGATTTGTGAGCCCAGGCCTTCAGTTATATGAATTTACTGAAGCATATAATTGTTTTCGAATAGCGTTCATCTACCGTAAACCCAAATGAGCAATAGTCGCGCTTGGAGCCTGACGAGAGCTGGGTACCTTATTCTAAAGCTGCCCAATACGCATTACTGCAAAATCGAAAGAAATGAAGTGTGCGTAACCTGATGAATATTAAGGCTTACCGTTGCTGCCGACGTTCGGCATAGGGATGGTACACGGCTCCTGCAAACGTATTGCACGATCGCTGTCAGCACAAAGCGAGAGTACAAGGCTGCTTTCGCTAATCCTATGGGCCGACGGTGGCTGGGTGCTGTGGACCAACTGCTGTAGTCATCAAATCTGGCTGGCTTCACCGCCTATCATGCCCTCTGTGCCTTTACCACTGTGATGATCAGTGCTTACAAGATCAGCCACAGCACCGCGTTCTTACAAATAACCAGTTGCCATGCGCAGCCGATGCTGCGACATTGAGATTCATTTGTATGGTATTGCACTATCGAGCGCAAAGTAAGATAATTTGTAACAAATCCAGCCAATCTAAACCGATACTTAAGTGTAGGACATGATGACGTCATTGCGGCATGCGCAGTTTTATGCACTCCCATAGCGAAAAACCACAATAATGAGTCCGATAGCGAAGAATCGGCTAAGCTGTCACAGTTGTAAAAGTGCACAGTGTGGCATTCGCAGTTTTTTCTGACACAAATTGACTTTCGCTGTTTAGAAAATCTACAGCTGTCAGCCGTTTTGAAGCCAATGTGTCGTGATATGGACCGATCACCATGTGGCGATGCTTCGATTGTCCGACTAGTAAATGTACTTGCCAAGTTATCAAATACCCAGCAATCGACACAGAACTCGTGCACATTTAGCGGAGAAGTACTACTGCTTGCATTCTTGGTTTAAAAATTGTAGCGCTACATTAGACGAGGACAAGAAGAAAAGAACATGACAGGACGGGCGCTGACTCCAACTATTTTTATTGAAACAACCGCATAGCATTTTATAGCAATAAAAAGACAAGAGACGCATGCGCATTCATGAGGAACAGTGGATGGGGTGGGATTCGTGCAAGCTGTCACTTTTTGTTGAGTACCTCAAATTCACTAGCACGCAATGATACATGTTCTTTTCACTAGCACGCAATGATACATGTCATGTTCTTTTCTTCTTGTACTCGTCTAATGTAGCGCTACAATTTTTAAATAAGAATGTATCACCAACTAAGTTTTGTTAAGTGCATTCTTGGGTCTTGTGCTGCATGGGCTTCACATAATGCTTCACGTAAATTACGAACACGTCACATAGTTCAGCACGGTTGCAGCGCGCGCGAATACACATTCAACAATGTTTCATGCAGTGAAATGCGATGTCACTAAAAGCACAGTGCGCGGACTTCGTCAATTAGTCTTTTGAGCAATTTAAGTTCCTCTATTTATACAGCTTTACGAGAGGCTCACGTTGCAAAGTTGACTTCACACTGTCCTGACATGCAAACTGCACCGTCTGAATGATTGTGTGTCTCTATCACAGGCCTCATCAGCGCATTGCTTTGAGCCATGAAGCCACACTAGGTCTCAAACTTATGACTCTGAGGCATCGCACCAGCTGAAAAGTTTTCATGTAGTACATTTTCGACGGAAAGTTTCGTGCTTTCTGTCGCAAATGCGTACGCTGTCTATGGTGGAATGTACCGCATACGTCTACAATATACAAAAAGGGTTTCCATGCTTCCAATGGACATCCGCTGAATGCCAATGTTGTCAAATTGAAATTCATGTCTCTCAAATGACAAAACTTCGCTACTATAGAAACAGAGTTGGTTAGGTGCCTCCAAAACAATCAAAGGTTTCGTAGCCTTAGCGAAATTCTTGTTGATATCCATCTGAAATAGTGGAGAATATTTGCTGTAGTACAATTTTTACTGCACAATCAACGAAACTGTTGAGTGAAATTTGCACTCTGCTGCCGCTCTATTAAATATGAAAATTCGCAGCACTGAGACTCTGCTAACTAATTATGTCCCGTTCACAGCGCAGAAGTAAGCAACATATGCAGAAAATCAGCAACATGGATCGCCAGAAGGTCGTTCCCACATTTCGCATTGAAGTTTGCTTGAAAGGGCTTTTGGGGGCCTAGTTGGTGCATACTGAACAGAATAACTTTGCGCAAGAAAAAAACGCAGCGCACAAGAAAGACACACGAGTCGATATACGTGTCGTTAAAGATATACGTGTCGACGAATCGAAATTCCTTCGTGTGCAGAGTGACGGAAGGCTCGCTAACCACCCCCCCCCCCCCCCATCTCTTTTTGGTAAAAAATCTTTCTAGTAATAATGCGAATTCCTCGACACGTATATAAGATAGGAAATCTGCTATCATTTTCACTTCATCTTTGTTTCATTGAATGCATCTGCGCGTGTGCCACTGTATAGATATATGTTTCATGATGACGTTGTGGAATAAAGAGTTGTAAGTAGCGCTTGTCCCTCGTGTGTCTTTCTTGCGTGCTGCGTTTTTTTCTTGCGCTAAGTAATTCTGTTCAGTTTGCTTGGTTCTGTAGCGGGTGCACTTAAATAAGTGCACCCACTACAGAACCAACGAAAATGTAATTTAACAATGACTGTTGATTTTGCATGGAATCCTCAGGTATTTTGACTTGTAATGTATGAGTATGCAATGAGATGTAATGAGCAAACAAGACTTAGCTTGGTCTAGGCTAAATAAGTTTCTTGGCCGTAACGGTGATGACTAGAGACCGGATTATAGGCAAATGCCTATTTTTTCCTTGCGTTCCTATCGCGCCACTTTGATATATGAGCATGAATTAGGGGCAAAGGAGGGCTTTTATAGTGTTTTTATTGTGCCTATAAATGCCTATTTTTGGGGTTTGTGCCTAAACGTCTATAAGTGCCCATAAATGCCTATTTTCAAAATTGGTGCCTATATGAACGCTATTTAGCCTCAAATTTTGCTTTCGAGTACAGTTTGAGACCGTAATTCATGTTACCGGGCAAAATTGACGTTTCGGAACTTTATGGGGTGCAACAACCTAGTCTCCTAGTTCAACAAACATCCGGGAAGCAACCGATTGCAGCAGTGAAATGCGACGCGCCGGCCACCTTACCCCACCGCACTGACATGGCGCGAGCGGTTGGAGCAAGGGAGAGGAAAATACGCTATTTCTGCAACCCTAAATGGGAGCACGTCCCAGTGTGTACAGTGGAATGGGGAGAGGAAAATAAAGGCGGGAAGAGGAGAGGGGAAGAAGAGGAGAGTGGCATCCATGGCCGAGGACGTGGCGGGCGGCTTTTACCGCCGGTTTTCCAGTCCAGTGTTACCATGGAATTGAAGCACCTCCTTGAAGATTTGGGCGTGGTGGGGAGCAGAAAACCGGAGGTGCCCTGCGCGCAGCAGCAGGAATATGGAGAGCGAATGTGAAACCATGGAGTACCGTCAGGGGGAAGTAGAAAGTAGGTACAAAAAAATCAGATGTGCACATGGCTTTTGTTTCGTTTGTAATCTACTCTTAAAGGGCGCTTCACCAGGTCACATTGGAAATTTTAGTCAGATACTGGAAGTGTTCGCGTGCCCAATGAAGAGCTTTGTACCGCAAGAACTTTTTAATTGGTTCATTACGAGCCGCGAAAGCATGATGCCGGTAGGTGAGCTTGAAACCTTTGCCACTCGCAAGCCAAATTCCTTCCCTGCCCTCTTCAGTATCCGAGAAACTCGGAGCCGGAAGATCACACGACGTTGACGCATCAACACGCCGTGCGCACGCAAGATTACACTATGGGCACATGACATGTCCAAGCCAGGTCGTGCGCACAAGCGGTGTTGTATAGTTTCGGCGTTAGCTCTATAGTGTACTGCCTGTTTCTGTGGGATGGATCCGTCTATGCATTTGGAGAGGCTGGCATGGATCCTGTATCCTTACCACGACACAGCGCGTCGCACAGCTGGAACTGCTGTAAGGGACGATGCACCAAAAACATGCTAAGCGTTGTCGGGGCTGGCGCCGGCACGACGCGGGAACGGTGAGAACACGAACACAAAAGAAATATAGGCAGCTAAGTCTCGCATCGCTCTCGATTCGAAGAAAAAACTAAAAAAAAAAAACGCGCACACATTCCGTTTGTATGTTTTAATATTTCTATTACTTTCATTCTTCTATTCAAGCAACAGATTGCACAAATCACACATGTAGCCTCGAATAATTCTCGTAGTTTCATGTACTACTGTGACATACGCCGGACCATTCCTTGTTGAACTTCACTTCCCCCACATTGGTGCGCGCGCGCGTGAGATAAAGGGCACGAGGCATTTAGTCTGACATTTCACCTCCTTCCGGGGAGCGTAGCGTTGCAAATCTTGGCAGACGTTATCGTTAGCGCAGTGCATGCATTACACTTCTAGCTCGAAACGCTCGAACCTGGTAAGGGGCCCTTTATGGAGTTCACACAAAGAGGAGAAATTGACTCTGCGCTTTAGACCCGGCCAATACAAGGCTAACAGACCCTTCTGGCCTTTTAGCGGTCTGGCTATTGCATCCTTTGCTGCCCTTCCCAGCCATACCGAAAAGAAGCAGACCTATAAGCATGTTTATTCGATGGTGGACACTTAACTTACCATTCTGGACAATAAAAAGAGAGACCGTGTTCTGGAAACCGTGCCCGAAAAGGGACCATGGCATGGCTATGTTCAATCATTAACGCCTTTGTACAATCATAAAATATAACATTTGTTTGCTTTCCTGTCGTAGACCAGGTCGCGCACGTCCTTATTCAAAAATTTGAGTTTTTATAAAAATGTTTGTGCCTACATTTACGATTTTGGGGGCCAAAAACTGCGTTTTTCCTGCCTATTTTTGGCGCCTAAAGCACGATTTTTAGTGCCTAAAAATCCGGCCTCTAGTGATGACTTCAGGCCTACTGAGCTTGAGATAGACGGTGACGTTATTTGTAAGGATGATTTAGCAAACTTATTCAGTGACTGTTTTGTATCTCTAGCAAAGGAACCGCACAATTCAGCTTGTACCACATATTTATGTGACAGGATATCTGAGAGTGCGTTTTCGGCGCCAGCAACAGCCAGCGAACTTGCAAATGCTTTTTTTGTCTGTGAAAAAGAGCACGTGTTGTGACGCATATGATATGCAGATTAGGCCCATCAAACACGTGTTAGATATCATTGCTGAATAATTAGAGCATATCTTTAATCTTGTTTTTCCACCGGATTTTTCCCACAAACGCTGCAAGTTGCGAAAGTGGTTGTGTTGTACAAAGAGGAGATAAAAATGCACTTATCAATTACCGGCCGATATCTATACTTCCAGTAATCTCAAAAGGACTGGAAAAGTTAATTAAAAAACGTATGGTTTCTTTCCCAGATAAGCACCACATCATCACTTCGCATTTCGGTTTAACCAAAGGCCGAACGACTGATCATGCTCTTTTAGAGCAGAAGGAATTTATACTAAATGCTTTTGAACGCGAACTACACACTTTCGGCATCTTCGTAGACTACTTAAAGGCGTTCGACACAATAAATCACATTACACTGCTAAAGAAATGCGCACACTACGGCTATCGAGGTGTTTTCCTTCAACTTATTGAATCATACCTAATGTATCGGCAACAGCAGGCAGTAGTTGGCAATTGTACCTCCACTTTACTAAGAATCTCAGCAGTTGTACCACAACGTAGCATATTATTGCCTTTGCTTTTTTTGCATATACATAAATGACATTTAAAAATTGACACGTCTGTGAAATGTATTATATACGTCGACGATTCAACCCTCCTTACTACTGAAAATTATAAAAACCTAATGACGCAAATCAGGTAGTGGCGATGTTGGCCGTGGAGAAATGCATTTACTGTTTAAAATTAAACACATCAAAAACAAAAGCTGTATAGTTCAGGCCTCAAAGTAAAAAAAAAAAAACCCTTGTCATGTGCCATTAAAACTTGGCAGCTCAGAGCTTGAGATAGTACCGCGTATTAAGTGTCTGGGAATAATTTTCGATGAACACATGTCTTGGACCGCGCTTACTGAAAAAAATATCTGGCATGAAGGATTTCGGGCATTTCATCCCGGGTGCGTTTCTCGCTACCTAAGGCAGTGAAACTTCCCATCTATAAATCCTTGTTTTTATCTCATGTTAACTACTGTCATCTGGATTGGGGTACGACAACATTAACAAATATCGGTAAGGTGCACGTCATACAGAAAAGGTCGGTTCGTTCCATTGCAAACGTTCCTTATCGCAGTCACACCACCGCCATATTTCACGACATGAATCTACTAACTCTACTAGAATACTACCGCACAATGCTTGTGAAACGATGCCTGGCAGGATTAAAAAGCAACAACTTTTTTAGGAACCATTGGCGAACTAAACCACCGCAACGTTCTTCATAACACTCGTTTCCTTCACACGTGGTTTATTCCATGCACGCGCACTAACTACGGCCAAGAAATGCTGCGCTTTATCTTGCCGTTTCACTTGAATGCCATTTCATCTGCCATCTAAGGGAAATTAACACTTACGTATGTGTATTCAATGTGTTGTTCCGACTTAAAACTGTAACATGTTTACAAAGTTTCTTTGTTTCTCAAGCATATTTTTTTGTCCTTTCACATTAGCCTGTACGTATTTTGATTACAAGTGTAGTAAGCGTACGGGCACATGCCCAATCTGACTTTGGTGCTAATCTTGTATTTCTTGCATCGTTACAATGATTTCGTATGTATAGGCAGGGGTCTCAAACACGCGGCCCGCGGGCCGCATGCGGCCCGCGAACCTCTTGCGTGCGGCCCGCGGCCTGCACATCGCTATGTTCGTCCCATCTTTTTTTTTATTTCCATAATAAGTACGTTCGCGAGCTACACAGGCATGACTGGTCTAAAGCATTGTTTTCGTGAGGCGCCCCATGTGGTCACCATGTGTTGAAGCGTAACCGTGAAACAAAAACACTATTTAAGAATCGGCGTCCAGATTTTACTCATTTTGCAGATCGGTATTCACATGTTGTTGGATGGAATCCTGGCCCGATAGCTTCTTCAGAAATAACCCGCACATGAGATATGGGAAATGTTTTCTTTTCAATGGTAGTGTTTGCTGATAATATGTACCAACTAACCCCCCCCCCCCCCGCTCTTACATTCTTCCCTGACCCGGCCCTTGCGGGACTAAATTCTGCGACTGCGGCCCGCTGCCTGAGATGAGTTTGAGACCCCTGGTATAAGGGAATAATTACGATAATTTGTACTTTTTCTCAGTTTCATCTTTTTGAGCTTAATATTTTCAATCTTTATGCTTTATTGCACTTGTAGAAACTGTCACTAAGGTTGTTTGCTCAGTTTGTACATTTTCGTTGTAACAAAAATGTTGTCTATGCCACCCATTTGTTAGGGCTTGTGGTCGCAGTCAAGCCCATTAGAGGCTTTTTGACCAGGGCCCTCAGCATTGCGAATGCTGAAAATAAATAAAGTTTCAAAGTTTCAAAGTGCTTTATTACAACATAACGTCAATTATAATCGCAAAGCACAACCATTTTGTCAGATCAGTAATAGGACTGCACGGGTGACAGCATTACAGCTCCAATGGAACCGGCCGTCTTCGTATATGTTTGTCAACGGCATGCAAATAAACGTGAAACACACTGCAGCGGCGCAACGAAAAAAAATCCCCCCATCTCCCGCTAAGGGGGAACCATGTGTGGATGCGAAGCAGCGGGGAGATAATTAGCTTGAGCGGGAAGAACGTCGCCGCTCTCATTTCACGGCAGTGGTCCGGGCGCTCATCGCGGCGTTGGGCAGGATAGAGAATGAGGCGCGCGTGCTCCGTCATTTTCATACCGCGGAACTACCGTGGCGCCCCCAGCTGAGTATGCAGCTGTCACACCACCTGTCGTTCGCGCCGCTCCGTAGAGGATTCCTAGAGGAAAGGAGGGGGGGGTACCGTAGTAGAGGAGAGAGAGGGGACGTGCATGCGCTATGGGGGGTGTGGGACGCGTGAGCCGCTCCGTAGAGTAGATGATTCCAAGAGGAGAGAGGGGGAGAGGACGCGCATGTGCTGTGGGACGCCGGAGCCGCTCCGTAGACTAGAGTATTCCTAGAGGAGAGATGGGGAGAGGACGCGCATGCGCCGCTCCGTAGAGTAGATATTCCTAGAGTAGAGGAAGGGGGTGAGCGTAGGAAAGCACAGGGGAGGGGACGCGCATGCGCTGTGTGGGACGCGGGGGCCACTCCGTAGAGTAGACGATTCCTAGAGGAGAGAAAGGGGGTGAGCGTAGGAGATAGAGGGGGAGGGGACGCGCATGCGCTGTGGTGGTGTGGGACGCGGGAAGGAGGGACGGACTAAGCCCCCCTCCAGACACATGCAAGCAAGATTAAGGAATGGGGTCAACCTGGGCGACAGACACCACCTGCCTAGCCATTGCTAAGCAGCCTCTCTGTGCTCTCGGCCATGACTCTGATGACTGTGTTAGGGTTGACGGCCTTCATATTACTACAGTGTTCTGGTTCGCATAATGGGTACTTCCCTACTTCATGAAAGTGGCCGGACGCGGGACGGCGGACGGGGGACGCGGGACGCGGGACGCGGGACGGACAGAGCCCCGAGCATAAGATGCTTTGCATCTGAAAAAAACGTTGAAAGTATCTGTAATTTTTTCCATGATACAAAAGGATCTGCTCCATGATTGGCAACTTGTGAAGGCAAGAGAGGCCTATCAGCATGCGCTACATGACTTCCTCCTGGCCAGGCGGGAGTTGTCCCGCTGTGGTGTACGACGAGAGCAACGCGTCATCTATTCTCCAATAACTAGATAGTTCACTGTGTTGAGGCGTTGAAGAAGCCGGTGAGGCCCAAAATAACTACGCAAGAGTTTCTCCGAACTCTTCATCTTAACGAATTCGCGCAAGCACAGGGAGACAAAGAAAAGAGGAACAAAGATGAGCGCAATCTAACAACTGGTTTATTTTAGGGGGCGAAACACTTTAGGGTCTAGGCTTGGCCGTTGTCCATTGTCCGGCGACGACAATGACGCTGATGACGATGTTGAATAAACGCGTTCCAGACCAGACAATTTCTTTCTGCCATCACGGCACAGTACGTGCAAGTTACCCACTATACGTCATGGTGATGACGATGACACTGATATCGATGAAGAATAAGCACGTTCCAGACCACACATTTTCTTTCTGCCATGGATGAAAAGAATCTTAAAAGCGCCCTCGCTCGCGAAATGCAAAGTGGCAACGCCGACAACAGGCTGCTACTCCGGATTCGAGAGCGCGCGTGCGGCTGCTCAGCATCTATGCAGACAGTAAGCTACCCCGGTGGCGAGAGCTGGCGAAGCAGCGGCAAACCGCAACGCCTACAACAAGCTGCTACTCCGGCGTTGAGGGCGCGGGAAGCGGTGGCTGAGCGGCAAAAACAAATTGTATATACTGTACACAAGCGTTGTCACTCATTCACATGCGCTAGTGGGCAAGGTCACGAATGATTTGCGGTAAGAACAATCGCCAGTGCTTCGCCCACTGGTCATGATCCACTTTGTGGAGATGCGTAGATTTTTTTTCGCAAACATTCCCTTAGAACTCTCCGATCTGCTTGACCTGGTTAAAAAAAAAAAAGAACAAAAAATGCCCCCACCTCCCCGAAGGAATCGTGAGGAAATGCGATTGCATTTCGCGCGCGCTTCACTCCATTTACATATGGTGGTTGTGGTTCGAAGAAGGAAAAGGCGCCTAATTTCTCCAGCCCGGTCGGGAGTACGGCGCAGCGCCTGTCTTTTAAATGCGAAGCATTTCTTAGCGAACTTCGGCGACTTTGAGCGTATCTATCTATCTATCTATCTATCTAGCCGCCTACGACTTTGTGCTCTCCTGGCCGTATCGTTAATGGGATTTATACCAAATTTGGTATGGCATAACATGACTGTATGACGAACATAAATGGCTGGTCATATCATGAAAATCATGAATAACTTGTCATGAAAAGTATGATTTACATGCCACGCTCATGGCACGCTCGCGGCCGTTTCGTTAGCTTGATATACACCAAATTTGGGATTGAATGACGTGACTGTATGACGAACATAAATGACAAGTGGTAATATCAAAATCATGACTTCATGAGCGACATGACTTGCATTCCACGCTCATAGTGCGCTCGCGGCCGTTTCGTTAGCTTGATATACACCAAATTTGGTATTGAGTGACATGACTGTATGACGAACATAAATGACAAGTGGTAATATGGAAATCATGACATGTCATGTGCAACATGACTTGCATGCCACGCTCATGACACTCTCGTGGCCGTTTCGGTAGCTTGATATACACCAAGTTTGGTACTGAGGTACGTGACTGTATGACTAGCATAAATGACAGGTGGTAATATGAAAATCATGACCTGCATGTCATATACAACATGATTTACATGCCACGCTCATGGCGCGCTGACGGTCATTTCGCTAGCTTGATATACACCAAATTTGGTATTGACTGACGTGACTGTATGACGAACATAATTGCCAAGTGGTAATAAGGAAATCATGACATGTCATGTGCAACATGACTTGCATGCCACGCTCATGACACTCTCGTGGCCGTTTCGCTAGCTTGATATGCAACAAACTTCGTATTTAGGGACGTGACTGTATGACGGGCATAAATGACGTTTTAATATGGAAACCATGACACGTCATGCGCAACATGACTTGCATGCCACACTCACGGTACTCCCGTGGCTGTTTCGCTAGCTTGATATACACCAAATTTGGTATTCAGTGACGTGATTGTATTGAAAGGATAAATGACAAGTGGTAATATGCAAATCAAGACATGTCATGTGCAACATGACTTGCATGCCACGCTCATGACACTCTTGTGGCCGTTTCGCCAGCTTGATATACACTAAATTTTAAGGTGAAAGCCTTTAATGTCTCATGCTCACGTCCGCCCGTCCGTCCATCCGTCCCTCCAGCTGTGCC